>JAQMCX010000008.1:3913524-3928524 GCA_029814765.1 Acanthurus leucopareius
TCCAAAGGACTGGTTGAAGGAAGCAGATATTTATCTTACAGGAGAGAAAGACAACAACAAAAGAAAGGGGAGGGGTTTGAAAATAGAATTTTGTGTAACCCTCTCCTGGCCTAGAGGGTTACACAAAATTATTTAGAATCTGTATGCTCAATGACTGTCGGACTACGTGTGCAAATGTTGAAGGGGACTATGTCGAAGAAGAAATGTGCTAGGTTGTCCAAAATTGACTCTTTCTACCTAAGGTCATGATCTTATCAACCACTACTAAGTTGATAGTTTAAAGTTAATTGACAGTCAGTGATTCCTTTACAAATATGAACCACAGGGTGGAGTCAAATCAAAACATATGGCTACTTTAATCAGAGAAAGTTTATGGAAACTTTTTGTTTATTTTTTAGGGCTGTTTTATTTTAACCTTCCTTGCTTATAGAGAGAGCCCTCACTTTGTGTATGAAATAAAAGTCATCACTAGAGGGCTCACTCAAGAGAAGACATCAAGACAAGGTGTCTTTGTGATGTCATACCTAGAGGCAGATGAAGCCTAGCCATTTCCCCCGTACTCTCTTCATGAGAAATCAGGGACTGTTTGAAGAGTTTGGCACTGAATTGGTCCAACAGGAATGGTTATTGAATATCTATGACATGTCAGATTTGACATTTGGAAGAGCGAGCAGTTGGCATTTGTCTCTGCGCCAGGCCCAACCCTGGCACTTCATGTATCATGTAGAGCTTCCTGGAGGAAAGAGAGAATGAGGAAAGTTTACATATCAGCACAGACAGATGAACATCGCTTACTGGAGTGCACATGAGACAGACAGCTCTGATCCTGCCGGTGGCTTCTTGCATTGTCTTTGTCCTCTCTTGAATAACAGAGGGAACATCTGTCGGACTGTATTACTATGACTTCAGAAACATCTGCAAGAATGAAGATTTCTTTTTTTGTGACTTAAACAGAAGCAGAGCAAGCATTAGGATCCTTTATTTAAACCAGAGTAAAGAGAAACACTTGGTCACATGTACATTTTACTTCAAAATTTTCACTTAATACGAAAGTACAGATATTTTTTGCAGGGAAGCACTAAATTTCACTTTGATTTAACATTGTCCCTTAATCATGTACATGTTTTATGTATTATATCATTGAATAAAATGTACTAGTTGGCTAAGGTGGAGCTAATTGTCAAATTCAAAATTCTTTTGTTATCATGGTCCTCACTAAGTAAATTATTGCCAAATTCTGCTGTACAAGGTTTACGATGGTTTAATAATAGATGACTGTGATGTAAAGAATATCTCCCTCTATATAGCACTTTTTAGCGCTAAATTAAAAATGAAGAAAGTGCATGAACCTCTAAATTATACTTAAATTTTGAGGTAAATTAATTTTCTTCCATCCCTGCATCTACTCTGTGTTTGATATTGTATCATTCTTGCCAGCTTCATGGAACTTACTGCAGCAGGTAGGCAGCAGCACTGCAGGTTGAACATTGATGACCAGAGAAAAAATACACAATGAAACTAAGTTGAATTAAATGATTTATTTCACCATAATCCTACTCAGATTTGTAAAATATAACCTTTTTATGAGTTAGTCATTGGTAATGATTAATAAACATTGTTGGATCTGGTGTGTGAACTTTTTTCAGCATCTGAAGGGGGCATGTCAGATACAGTTGTGAACACAGAACGACATATTACCACATTTTAAGGTGATCTGGAGGTTTTCCATGAAACCAGCTTATGGAAAAGTCTAGCTTATTTTGGTAAGTGAGGCTCATTTAAAACGCAACTTGCAAATTAAATCCTTTTCCAAATGTATTTATATTATATATTGACTGAAAAATTTGTAAGTTACTTCAAATTTGGTAAAATGGTCCACTTGAACTCAAAGACGGTCCAAAATAGATTTTGGAGGTCAAAGGTCACTAGGACCTCATGTGTCATGTTCATGATATCTCAAGAACACCTTAAGGGAATTTTTTTCAAAATTGATATGAAGGTCCACTCGGTCTCAAAGATGACCTGATTACTTTTTGGAAGTCAAAGGTCAAGGTTACTGTGACCTTACACTTTTTTGACACGTTTTTTTCACAATATCTTGGGAAAACCTCAATAGAATTTCTTGCAAATTGGCAAAAACATTAGTTTAGACTCAAGTATGTGTAACTGATTTGATTTTGGGGGTCAAAGGTCAAAGGTCAAATGCTGCAATTGCAACCTTTTGTCTCATTAATGCAATATCTTAAGAGTGCCTTAAGAGTTTTTGTTACATATGACACAAACCTACACTTGGACTCAAGGGCACACTGAATACATGTTGGAGGTCAAAGGTCAAGGTCACTGTGAAAGAGAAAAATCTTGTGAGCACAAAATCTAAAAAATGCATGGAGGGGTTTTAGCCAATTTTGAAAAAAATACCTTTGGACTGGGTGAACTAATTACATTTTAAAGGTCAGAGCTTCCTGTGCTCTTACTTATTTTGTGGTCACAGTGACTTTGTTCCATATTGTAGCTTTTTAGTTTTGCCTTTTTATAATCGTGATTGCATCATTAACACCTTTATATCGATAACACGTTTGAGTGTGAATGTTAGGTTCCGTGCGTTTTTGTGTATGTATCCTTATTCAGTTGTGTTTCCTGTTTTATTTGGTGACTCTGCTCTGTGTCCTGTCGAGTTTCCCTTCTTTTGTGATTACCTGTCCTGCCCTGATGTGTTGCACCTGTGTCGATTGCCCCACCTGTGTCTCATTATACAAGTGTGTATATAGTTTGTGTGTTTCCTCTTTGTCAGATTGTCTGTTGTCATCCCCTGATTCTGTTGTTGGTCCCTGGTCCTGTGGTTCCTCAGCTCCTCATGTCTCCCTGGTTTGTTGTTTATTTAGTTTTTCACTTTGGATTTCTTATTTTGTATCCTATGCTTTCATAGTCATTTTTGCCTGCCCTATTCATCATACTATGATTTGGGGATTTGGGGATTTTCTTATTGTTTGGACTTATCAGCTTTTTTTCAATAAAGCTCCTTTTGTTAATTCTTGAGTTTAGCGTGACTATGTTTGGATCCACTATCCCATTCATACATGACAGCAGCGAGTAAAGGGTGTGACCTAGCTGTGCATTCTGCAAGATTAATTTAACAGTCTTCACCTTCATTTGACCATATTCCTCCTTTATTTTCCATACCAGCACTAACAATTTTCACTATTTCCTATAGCCTATTCTATAGCTCTTCAATCCAGTGTTTGTTAAAATCCACGCACCCTGACCATGAAAGCCAGCCAGCCTTTCGTCAAGGCCTCATACTGTGCTGCGACTGTCCAGCCACCGGATGTTCTCGGAGGCATATAACCACCAGGTGGTAGCTCAAGTTCCCATTGAAGTGTAACATTATCTAATTTAAAAATAAACTGTCAAATGTTTTATTATTAATTTTGGTTAGATTGTCTAAATGGGCAACTTGCTGTTTTGTGGGGTTTTTTGTAAAAAAAACATTACATGTGTAAACATGGATTTAAACAACATTTAGGTCATGTTAAAGTCATGCTCTTATAAACTGCTTTTCCTTGTTTCAAGCGCTGTCTCATTTGTTTATAGGCTTGTAAAATATTTCCCAATACACCCTTAAATACACGTTTAACTCCATGTGTTGCATGCAGCAGAGCAAGTATTGCTGTACATGTGCAGGAATTTCATAAAATCAAACAAACGCAGAGTTTCTTAGACTGACACCTGACAAGAAACCACAGAGCAAACATGAAACAAGAAAGACATTTCAAAACCAGTTACACTAATAATCCTGCAGAGGGCTGCATTGACTCACAGTTCCCATCATGCAACATCTTACTGGAACCTCAAATGAGCATCAAGGCGACTCCGATCAGGTTTAGCAGTAGTTATTTAATTCTAGGCTCCTGGGGGATAAAAGCTGTGAAACCTTACTTTCAAAGGCTATTTCTGTGCATGTTTATTTTCAAATGAGAAAAGGTGAAAGGTTGTGGTTGTTTATTTTTGCACCAAGAAATAGCATCCTCATATTCAACATGTTGAGATTATTCAGGTAAATGGCAAAATTACTTTCCTAAAGTCGTTCTTTCCCTTTTCTTTTCATTTCTCTGACATCGCATATCACACTCAGGAGAATGAGAATAAAGTATTATTTCAAAGTAAAGATGAAGTGAGTGTTATCTGTTAAGGATGGGTGATAAAGGCGAGAGAATAGTTAGAAATAGATGGTTAGGAAGAAAACGTCATAACACCCCCCTCTCAGAAACGCACTGAAAGAAGAAATTACCCCATGGAAGTTAATGAAGTCTCACAAGTTGATGAGAGGAAAATTGCGGCGAAGAGGGGTCAGTGCTTTCTCTTTAGCCTTTCCCTCTTCCACGGAAAATGGCTGCGGTCAAGATCCATACTTTTAGAGGACGCTGAGCACTCCAACATAGAGAAGGAGTGAGAGAGATGTGAGGGGGGGAGCAAGATTAATGGTATTAAGTGGTAGCACTTGGCAATGCAGTAACATATCGTCTATGTTCTCTATTCCACACTGATAGTTTCATAGACCTTGGCTTTACACATTGACTTTTAGCTGTGATTTACAGGATTCAAATAATCCGGGGTGGCTTTTCATCATCTCGAGACCTGCAAGCATCTTTCAGCGCAGAGTCACATCAGTGCCAGTTTTATCAGGGAAAATACCTTAAAACATGCCAATGTTTCCCTTCTGAACTTTCAATTGCTGGTTATCATGCAAAGCCACAAAAATGGACTTCCTTTCAGAGATCTGTTTATTCTTGGCAACAAATTTTCCTTGGCTTAATGTCACTCCAAAACGAAAAGAAATGTTTGTATTTATGTACATGCTGACATTTGGATGCTACCCTGTGAACCCCCTTTCTAGATCATTGGATGGGGATGTGCAGTATTTTATCTGACAGGCACACACACACACACGGTAACAGATATGGACAGGATCTAATGGCAAATCTCTGGGCCTCTTTCTCCGGTGATTTCAAGTGATTTTGTATAATGTTTGACATTTTGATTTTTAAGGCTGACATACTTTGATTTTACAGCCAATGATCAGTATGTTTTTGTCTGTATATTTTTCTTTACTCACTGGTCTGTAATAACAGAACGAGACAGTATGGTGCTTTCAAAATTTGGGAGCTAATTATTATTATTATTATTATTACTATTATTATTATTATTATTATTATTATTATTATTATTATTATTGTCTAAATTTGGGGTTTTGTAGCAAGATTTTTTTTTAACTTTAACAGATATGTTCATAGATAGACAATCCCATTTTTTTCATTACTGCCTCCTTCCTCACTATCTTTATGGTTCTCCATATTTCTTCCAACTCACACACACACACACACATACCCAGGTGTGTCACGCTGTATTTTCCAGGAGACGAACACTGCGCTGAAACCTTTCCTTTCTCTCTCGCTTCGCGGGACTGGCCTTGTGATCAAGTTGAGCGGGGAGCCGACGAGAAGTCACTCAAGTCACCCTCTCTTCCCTCTAATGAGCAAAGTGTCTCGTGGAAGCCGAGTCCGAGACAGCATGGGAGCTGCCACACACACAGCTACACTCACATAAAGAGGAATAAATGCGTCACCAGAGCACACAAACCCATGCCTTCAATGGTACGAAATCCAGAGGATCAGGACCAAAGTCCCGTCCACCTTTGAGTAACTTAAAAGGTCTCCTGGTGTTTTGGGTTGAAGAATGAAGAGAAAATTGATGTGTGTCTCTAAACATATATGTGTGTGTGTGTGAGTGTGCACACGGTTTGAGAAGGGAATCAGCTTCCTGGACCAGACAGGGAGCCGTCATCAAAATCTCCCCAGGTCTATCTCAGCCCCTCAGCCCTCTACTTAAGACCAAAAGAGGCAAGAAAAGCGATGGAATGTTAGATAAAGGAGAAAAAAAAGACAGAGAGACATAGAGGGAGAGGAAGATGGAGAGTGAGAGGAACAGCAGTGTAGAAGCCCCTCAGCGTGTGTGCAGCCTCTCTCCCATCGTGTGGTGCTGCAAGCTGCCTCTCTCAGCCTATTCAAAGCGAGTGTGTGTTAGTGGAGACCTGTGTGTGTGTTTCTTCACAGATGTCCTTGAACAGAACCCCCTCGGCTCTGCGGATCCCTGCTGCCACTGGAGAACATTTGACAAGCAGCAGGCTCTTGTTAGAGCGCTGTCAAATTAAAGGTGTGTGTGTGTAGGTCTGAGAAGTGTGTGCATGTGTGTGTGTGTAAGTGTGTGTTTCAGAGGCTCTATTCAGAGGCCTGTCAAATTAAAACTACCAAACAAACTGTGTGTGTCACACAGACAGGCCCGGTCGTGTGTATGATGTGGTAGTAGGCCTTGGTCTGCTTTGTCTGTGTTTGTTTGTGGGTGAATATCTGTGTGTATGTGTGTGTGTGTGTGAGTGTAAGTGTGTGAGAGAGAGAAAAAGAGAGACCTGGGTTTTATGGCATGCATCTTTTTTACACAGGCATTTTTCCCGTGCTTGCCCTAACAAATACACACACACACACACACACACATACACACACATACACACACACACAATGATGTGACAAAAGAACCTAATGAGGTGTGTCGAAAAACATGTAGTGTCACACATACAAACACACAACTGTTATCTCCATTCAGATTATTTTAAATGATTGCACAGGGGGTCGGAGATTTAAATTCAGCAAAAATTGGAAATGAAGGGTCTTTAAAAACAAGCATCTAATTTTTTGCACTATTGCAAAATAAATACTTTATAATCTGTAATTAATATAATTTCATTTCCTTTTGAACAGAATTAAATCATGTTAAAACCTATTTGTTCATTTTAATCAGGAGGGAAGACAAAATAATACATCCCTGTGTTGCCAAAAATGTAACAAAGCAACAAAATGACAAATTGTTTTTCAAGAAAATGCTGGGGTGGGTGAAATAATGTAATGAACAGCAAATGATAAATGATTGTTAAAATAAAAAGGAAAGCTGTAGGTCTCATGCAGGTGGTGTGGACAGACAGGCAACCTTAATGTCAGGAGTCTGTATCATGTAAAGGATATCCCACTGTGTGTGTGTGTGTGTGTGTGTGTGTGCTTGTGCACTTTCAAGGACTAAAAATAGTCACAAAAATCAAAAAAGTTGGGAAAACCCTCAAGTGTTTTTTAAGAATCTGGTTTTAGTGTTAGACTTAGAGAGCTAAGGCATGCTAACAGACACTTCACAGCTCACATCGTGACGTGAAAAACACAATGAACCAATTATTTTACATTTTGGATCATTTATAATTTTTTTAGCTTTAGACATGCTTACACATAGATTTAACAACCTTAGAGAGCCAGACTTTCTGATCATTGCAGTATTTGTGCTAACCCAAGTGCCTGCTAGCTGTAGCTTAATTTAGCATAGAAGTGCGAAAATGGTATCAGTCATCTCCTCTAACTAGACACAGAAAAAATAATATTTTCAAAATTGTAATTATTTTTTAAAGGGTTCACAAGCCAAAAAAAGGTTTTCTGTTACATTTTGATGAGTGCTAGAATCAAAATAAGGTCTACTCATATAAGAGTTTAAGCTAGCCATGTAATTAAGAGATGAATCTACGATAAAGGACACTAATTTGGAGTAATACAGTATACTTGGTGTATGTGTGAATGTTTGTTTACCTTCGTGTGTATATATATGCATATTGTGGTGTCCATAGGCTACACGATGGAAGCTGTGTTAGTGCTTTAACTTTGCCACCATTTGCAAAATCTTATGATTTATGCAGTTGCTGGCCGACTAATTTCTTTAGAAGTTTTTTTTTTCCTTTATCTTGTAGCCGGGAAGCCGATTCATCTTAAAGAGTGATGAGGGGAGGTTGCTCTCTATGCAAAACGCATTAAAGCTAAATGAGGAGTCTATTACTCAAATCCGTCTGATAATCCGTTAGCTAAAGACCCCTGGCCGCTAACTAAGCAGATTAAGATATGTCATTGCCACTAGGACCATGATGACAATAGTCCACTGCATATGAGCTCACACATACATACACACTCACATGCACACACACATGTTAAAACCTTTCTAAGTTATTGTACACAGCTTCACTTCTGCTTGGCATTCTGCACACGCACACACATGCATGCACACACAAACATACATGCACAGAGTCAGTTAATTCCACACTTTCTCACACATTAAGACAAGCATACACACATAGACATGTAGATATGCACACACACAACACACGCCCCTGCCATGTATCTACATACAGAGTCTCCTTGCCAACTCACTTCATAGAATT
This sequence comes from Acanthurus leucopareius, assembly GCA_029814765.1. NCBI lineage: Eukaryota > Metazoa > Chordata > Actinopteri > Acanthuriformes > Acanthuridae > Acanthurus > Acanthurus leucopareius. Next base: position 3,921,824 of record JAQMCX010000008.1, read on the forward strand.
AATTCTCTCCTCTCCGCCCACTCTGTTGTGCTGTTTGCGTGTGTGTGTGTGTGTGTAAAATGAATGCACAGGGGACTCATGAAGAGGCCGTGTTTGTATGAACACAGACAATTCATCATGGCTTGATTAACATACAAGATTTTATCTTCCCCCTTTCTCTCTCTCTCCCTGTGCTTATGTCCTGTGGTGATAATTGCAAAAAATGTATTCGCTCTGGTTAATTAACTGATTCCTGAATCCTTTGCACAGAGTCCTGAAAATTCTAAGCAACTCAGAATAAAGCCAAGTCACTTCATGTTGCTGCAATTATTTAAAAACAAAAACAAATTTTAACTGCATGTAAGTTTATTTTTAATTTGGCATTTTTAACTACTGAGACTCTGATGCTAAAATACTGAAGCATTTAAAAAAGTCCTGATGCTTTCAAACAAGGCCTTAATTCTCATTTAAAACTGTAATCCTTAGAATTTCATACCTAGCTGATTTAGGTCAAATAAAAGTGCAGTTTTATACTGCAGCACACACTTTTCATGAACAACTTCATCTGGAACACAAAGGAGGAGAAACTGTTAACTCCTGCTGCAAATCCTGTGTTTGCCTTAGCAATGTTTATTTAATATTGCTTGTAAAATGGCTGTAAGAGAAAAAAGAGAGAGCAAACGGTAAAAGGTGGGGCTCATATCAGTGGGATAAAAAATGTCGGGCTTCCTAACCCAATAAACATTTCAGTAAAGGTAATATTGAATGTGAACACAGTGAATGACAATTGTAGAAATAATGCAGACCATAGCATTAAAAAATAGAATTTAGTTTAAAGCAAATCTTAACAACCAGTTTTGAAAAGAAACTTCAGAACTTTTAAATCAGCTTCAGGAAAACCCTGATATCTTTCAACTTGGTGTGGCCTAAAGATTTGAATTGCTGACCATGTAACATGTAACATGCTGACATGTCTGATTTAAGTCTTGCTAGGGACCATTTTTACATGCCAACCACCTTTTTTTATCTAATGTCAGATATTATTAAATAGATATAATGATATTAGTTTATCAAAATGTGATTCAACCTTACTGGTGTTTCCTGAGCCTTTTGCAGGCATTTAAAATGTGACTCAGCCAGTGATTCTGCCCTTTACTTTTAAATGATCTTTTATACTGTACAGGGGCCTATGTAGCACAAACATCTATGAGTAGTGGCCTCCCAAATAAGTAATTCAGGGCAGAATGTGTCCAATGTTGTGATCACTGTGACTCAGTTAAGAGGCGGTGTGAAGCCCAGCTGCAGACTGTAGATGGCCCAGGGCAGACATCAGTGTCCAAATCACTCCAGACCTTGGAGCTGCTTGACCTGTGCTGGGGCCTGTCTTGTTTCCAACGACCGTTTGTTACTAATTAATGGACTGGAGCCCATTCTCCAGCGCTGAGTGCAACACAAACCACATGCATTAAACATGTCCATGCTTCCCTTTGCTGCCAGAGCTGGGGAGACAGAAAGATGGAGAGAGTGTGAGAGGAGAAGGAGAAAGAAAGAGAAAAAGGAAAGCAACATGTACCTGTTACACTTCAATTGAGTACAAATTTACCCACAACATCAATGCAAAATCAGAAATATTCTCCCTCGCATTTTAGGAATGGTTATTTTAGGCACCTTTCATTCCAGAGGTAACAGTCCTGCTCTTGCTCTGCTTATACAGTGCTGAATAAATGGTAGTTTGATCACTTGCAAGGTGTATGAAGTGTGTTAAATTCTGCTAGTAAATTTATTAATACAAAAGATGAACAGCTGTTGTAGAAAACATCTGGGTCTTCCGCCTGATTGTCACAAAGACTATATACAATTTGGTTTTGCTAATCATATATAATTTATAAATTTCACATGAAACATATCAACGTTTAAAACATCTAAATGTGTTATAGATTAGATTCTATGTAGACCCGTATGAGGTGAAATTTTTCACAAGGAAGTTGGAGAGATTGTGTGGCTGAACACCCAGGTGAGATCACCGCCAAGGAGATGACCAGTGTTCAGGACCACATGAAGGTTCACAATTTCAAAGGTCTAATTTAAGTGACTGTACCTTGAGCCAAAAAAACCTCTTTTTTTAATCACGTGGTTTCTGTGCAAAATACACATAGTTCCTTATCAGAGAAATGTAAAGTTTGAACATAAAAATACCGTAATATATCGTAGATGAACTGGCATGAAAACTCTGCGTCTGTGTTTGAGAAAGGCCTTTCAAAAGATTGCACTTGCCCTTTTCGACTGAAAATGTCCTTGGTGGCCATCATTAACACACACACATGCACGCACAAACTAAAACACACACACATACATACAAACTGAAACACACACACACACGCTATAACACACATTAATGCATAAATTGCCATTATCTGAGCTGCCGCCGGTGGCAGAAGCGCCCCCACCAAGATCACCTCAGCTGACAAAAGTTAATTTGCACTAATGATGTTTTACTCCTCTCATTACCTTAAATCATCTCCTTCCCTTCCCCTCCCTCCCCTCCACTGCAGGGATGGAGAGAGAAAGAGAGAGAGAGATGCAAACAAAAAGGTGCAAAGAGAGATGTGGAAAAAAGAGAGGCACATTGAGGCACAGTTAGATTCGCAGTGGCTGAGGAAGCAGTAAGCAGTTTGTAATTGTTATTGTTCTGGATGAGTTGATGTTCATTCCAGCTGCTCTAAACAGCTCTCCCTCCACTCACTGTTAAATATTTTACACCATCGTATAATTATCAAAGCTACTCAAGTTAATTTTTGATGGAGGGCATGTGCTCTCTCAAGTGTTTTTACTGTACAGCCGGCCGCAGCCTTGTATTTATGTTGTAGGCTTAAGTGGTGGACTTTGTAATGATAACAGAGTCTGGCCTTAACAAGTGTAGAGTGTTTAATGTGGAAATGAGGTTTTTATAATGCAAGTTTGAGGATTATAGTTTGATGATTGGAACAAAGTAATGAGTGTTGTGTTGTGTTTTGCCAAAGTTCTTCATTCTCACAGCCATTATATTCTTGCTTGAACCTACTGTTGAAGTGTTTTTTTTAATTTCAAAATTCACTTTTAAGGCCCTACATTCATGGCCCTCCACGCTGGCTCTACAGTGCAACTCCATTGTCATCTGTGTTTCGGGAGTTTGTTGATATTCCATAATTCCTAGAACTGTTCTGTCCATCACATACCTGAGAAGAGATGTAGTGAGCGAGAATGATTAGAAAAACCAATGATGCTTTGTGAGAGGCCTTTTAAGATCCAGTACGGAATGAAGTGTTGCAGTTGAGGATGACAAAAATTGGATATTTCTTGCCCTTCAAGCATAAAGGCATTAAAGGGGAAACCCAAGAAAAGGTAAAGGCCCCTCTTCAGAGCCAGTGTTTGGTTTGTCCATTTCAGGCTTCTGTAGAAACATGGCAATGCAACATGCTGGAATCTGTAGAGGTGTAGTGAAATATGAGCCTCGCATCTGAAAAATCTAAATGGAATGCAGTTGTTTTTAATCAAGGGGAAATAAAGGACCTTGATACAGAGAAAACTGACTTGATTTCAAAAGGCTTGTGCTGAAAGGCACTGATGTTTCCACCTCAGTTATCTTTTTACATACACACATGTAAACACATTAATTCTACAATGGCTGTTCATGTTGGTGGAGTACCACTCAAATATGTAATAGTTTTAGCATAGTTGGCCCAATTCAAAACTGAAAATTTAAAGTCAGTCACTGAAAACCCCCATATGTAGTTATATACTATATAAAGGGGAAAAAATGACTAATTTGGGATGAATGTTTAACTTGATTTGTATTTTGCATAAGCACCTTCACAAAACCGTCATCATCCTGCAGGGCATGTCCTCCCCTTAACATTAGAGTAAAAAAAGAGAATAGAAGTTCACAAAGTTAACAATTGATCAGCAATGTGTCCACTCCTTGATTACATCGCAAATGAAGATCTTGGCTCTCTGTTCACATGCTTAGATAGAAAGTCAGTCAATATTGATCCAAGTGTCATGGCTCATAGGAATCACACATGTAAACTCTGTAGATTTCACCTTTACTGTAAAGCATCACTCCCCAGAGTTTGCAGACAATATTCTCCAGACAAAGTTATGTGCCACCGACCCTCCCCTCACATCAGCTCTGAAACCTTGCAGTCATTAGCAGCCGATTGATGAGCGAAATGGTATTAGTCTGAAAACATTTGCAGCTCATCCAGAGAAGGGGCCATTTTTACAATTGGTTTAGGGGGTTATGAATGTGCGCATGTTCAGTTTGAAATAGGCAATGTTCATTTTTTATCTGTAATTGTTTCTGGAGGAGGCTTTTAGTAAGAGATGAGTTAAGATTCTATTATAATCCACCGCTCGCCTTCTTTCTTTCTTTCTTTCTTTCTTTCTTTCTTTCTTTCTTTCTTTCTTTCTATTAGAGGTAGATGTTATGAAGATGTTATGAAGAAAAGTGAATGAAGTTTATGGTAACTTTTTATAAATATAAAAATGTACAATCACAATTTAAAAAATAGAAAATCTGTACTTCGATAGGACAGAATGATGTCTTAATCTCCATAGTTAAATGAGTTGTTGAACATGAGGGCACTGTTTTTCAGGATAACTGTCGCCCATGTGGTATTGCTCACCTGCCATCTTTGATGATACTCACATTGTGTAAAAGGCCCTGAACAAGTTTTTTCCTTGTTGTCTTCATGTATCAATTTCATTTCCATCATCATTCTGTTCATAGCCAGGAGCTGGACTGATGTCAACCTGCATACAGCAGCTTCTCCGTCCATAAGTGACACAAACATGTTTCAATACCACACACACATGCCCAGTGTGATGTCACATGTGCGCCATGTGAGTGATGGTCAGAAGGTATGAAGGGATGAGGGATCAGCAGCTGGCTTGCGTGACGGATCAAAGGGGTTACATGACAACCAGAGGAGGACTTCCTGTTTGACAGGAAGATTCCTCAAATGGACAGCATGACGTATCACAGACGATGTGTATGTGTGTGTGTCTGAAAGAGAAAGAGATCGGGCCTCAAAATAGACAGTGTTCAGGATCCAGGATGATGTGTTTTCTTCATCTCAGGTCATTCTGTCTGTCCGTCTGCATCTTTATCTTCATCACTTGTCTCTGATCTCCTCATGTGTTTCTTTCTTACATGCACATGCAGGTACAAATGGACATGCATATATCAAAGTAAATGCACAACTGTCTCCTCTGCATCCAGCCAGAATATTATCCCATCAGTCATATACAGTTTACTGTCATGTTAAGCTGCAAAAACAGAGCATCAAATTTTGTTATAAACTGATTAAATTTTAGGCTTTTAAGATAAATAAAGTTAATAGTTAATAATTCACTCATTTATTTTTTTACACTTAATATATCACTGATGAGACATTATGTGAGACAAGTTTTGGGCACACTTCAACTCTTTATTGATGTCTTAGTGGACCCTCAGATTTAAACCAGCCCGGTGTTGAAAAAAGAAAATGCAATGGACTGTGAGTTGATGAACTAAGATCCAAAAAGTGTAGTGTGAGTAAGAGACCCATTCATTTGAAAGCTTATAGGAGGCCAACACTCACTGTGTGATAAGCCAAGGCAGCACCTTGCCAGATGACGAGACATTGCGTTGCAGTAAAGGCAGAAGATTTGCAAGACATTGCTTTTTTCATTTTCCTGGAGTCATTTAAATGAATAAGTATGCAACATTGTCTCACACAGGGCTAATGTTGGTCTAAATACAGATTTACTGGCATTTATATCTGCTGGTTTGTTGGATTATTATATTACTTTTCTCTATGTTATAATAAATCATTTAAAAAGCTAGAAAAAAAAGAAAGTGGTAACCCCTAATATCCTCCGATGGATGGCTTATTTTCAATCTTTACAACCTTATAAATTATTTGTTAAGCAATAACAAAACCATTACAACTTATAATATGAAGCCAATTTCCAATATGTTTAACTGCATATAAAATCCAAGGAAAGACACTGGCAGATGTGAGCAAAAAAAAAAAATTATCACAAACACACCGTTATGATTTGCAGTTTGAGTTAAGTTATTTTTTTGTTTTATTTTGGTTTTTCTGTCAAACATTTGCTGTTACCCTTTGTCTTTGTTGTTTTTTGTTTTTTCGATTTCTTATGTTTTTCACTTGTGTGAATTGCTCCACCTGTGCTTATTTACTCTGAATGTATTTAGCCTGCATCACCCCTCTGTCTTTGTCAGTTGATCTTTTTAGCCCCCCCTTGTATTTTTTCAGCTTCCTCTTTCCATATCCGCTTCCTCATGCTCTGCATGTTACCTTGGTTTGTTTTTTTACTCAGTTTTTTTGGATTTTCTTAGCTTTGTGTTGCTCCCAAGCTTTTTGTTTATAAATTAGCCACTTTATTAAAGCTCATTCTGTGTTCTAGTTAGTGTTCTTGTTAACTGTGACACACACATACACAGACACACGAGTCACAAGTATCATAACTTCAGTGAAAATTCTTGACTAAACTCCTCATGAATCTACAAATACAGAGAGTAAAAAGAAAATAATCGATTTGTCATGAGCTCTAAATGAATTTAATCTAGTTTCACCATGCAAGAAGTTTCAAAGGAGTGGTGTTCGACACTAAAAAGAAGAGTGTGCACACTACAGTGGAAAACAGTAATGCTACAACAGAAGAAGCAAGTACAA
>JAQMCX010000008.1:3933524-3961840 GCA_029814765.1 Acanthurus leucopareius
TCCCTCCGTGTGTGTGTGTGAGTGTGTGCAATTCCTCATTTTGCACATTTGGTCCATCCAGTGCAAAGTGACCAGCTCAAGAAAATTTCTAATTGCAAGTCAATTATGTCATAGAGCCCGTTTGGATGTTCATTTGTATGCAAATTTAGAGGCTGCTGGGAGAGAAGAGGGAAGCTGGCATCAGACAACACAGAGGGCAGAAATACTCACTGAACAGTGACCCACACACACACACACACACACACACTGGCCAGAGCTCGCATGACATGACAGATTTATTCATCATTATTTTTGGTGTGCAAATGTTAACACTTTAAGCCTTTTGGTCATGTAAGAGGAATGGGGAAACAGTCTGTTCAGTCTGTGTTGAAAGGCCTTGAAGATTTGGTGTGAATATGGGCATCAGTCCACACTTTGGAGTCGCCTGAGAAACTGCTCACAGTCAGAAGTCAGGAACGGTCGCTTCATGCAGAGTTCAGAGGTCTGGTATTGTTCTTTCTACCCAAGCTGAATTGAAGGCACAAATTCTCTGGAGAAGTAGCAGCTCTAAACATGCATTCCATTAAAAAAACATTTCATTGAACATTTCTTTTTTTTTCTCCTTTTTTTTGATGAATGAAAAAACAGAAACAGGTGATACATATTAAGATTTATTCTATCATTCTAAAGTACAGATATTTCTCTGCATGGAAATTTATTTTTCCAGCAACTTAAACTGTTTGTACAGTGACATTTTGCTGAATTTATCAGTGGTGAATTTTTATTTGTGTCAAGAAGCAAAAGGAAAAGCACAGTTGTTAATAATAGTAACAGGAATGATTGCTGAACTCCAATCATCCTTTTCAGGTACTGTTCATGATGGCTCACTGTGCCACACTGTCAAGACTCACTGAGACACCTAAATAAAACAGAACCATGATTTAATTTAATAACAACTGCACTTTAACAAACTTTACATGTTGTCTTTGTTTTTACCATAAACTGATTTTGAATTTATTTGATGTAGCAGCAGTTGTAATCCTCATTTGACCCATCTAACTTAGCTATCTTAGATAAAAAAAAATGGAGGAACAGCTGACCTTATCAATGGTCATTGGTACTAGGCAATATTAAATATTACAACTGCATTTGATAGTAGTTAAATTTCTGAAGCAATTAAGCTCAAAAAGGGGCTAAATCCTCACTCCTGAAGTTTCTTTAGCTCTGATTAAGTACAAGCAGTGGACTTGCGGTGTGGAACGGCAAGCTCATCATTTCATCAAGCTATCATCCTGACACATCTGTGCCTGTGGTTTAGCAGAGTGGGCCAGTCCTAGTAAATGATTCCCAGATCCATCATCCTGCTGTGATCTGATCTGATCCCCTCTGCTGTTGATTAGACGATTATTGGAGCGAGGAGCTAAGACATCAATATGAAGAGGGGCGGGGGGAGGAGAGGGTCAGGGGAGGAAAAGCTGGAGACAAGGAAAGGAAATGCCAGGATATTAAGGAGGAAGAGAGTGAAAGAAGGAGAGGAAAGGATGACACCCCCTAGTGGACGAGGCAGATACATCTCATATTTCTATTATACTACACTAATCTATTTATGTCTGTACTTGGTGGTATCCTCTTTAATGTAAGCATACCACCCTATACCTTTGTGTGTGTGTGTGTGTGTGTCTCCACCATATCTGCTTCATCAACAGCAGTAGAATATCCTGGTGACATTGAGCAGTCATTACAGCAGCCATCAGCAGTTAATGAACGGATGGAGTCCACAGCGCACCCACTAAATTCATTATCCCTGTATTGGACTTGACGGTGCAGATTAATAATTGGTTTGTCACACAGATATTTTTGATGATTAATATAGGTATTGATTAAGAAGAGGAGGTGGTGGTGAGAATGTGTATGTGTGTGTGTATGTTGATAGGCTGATATGAGGAAAAGTGCGCACACCAACAGCGTGCTACAGGAAGTCAATGGGTGGTCAGTGAAGAGACTGATCCCAGCAGTGGTTAGAAAATCACTGCAGCCCAACTTAATCAAAGCTGTGGTTTGTTTCCTGGCTTAGATCTGTCCCCAACTCCCCACAGTCTAATTTCCTGTCTCTGTTTCTGTTAGTTTGTGGAACGTGGATAAGCATGTCCTGTTGTACAGGAATTACATTTATTTTAACAACCTGACATTTTTCTGATTCAGTGGCATGTCCAGTGTTTGTATTCTGGGTGTGTGAATCACAAGAAAGTAGCAAAAAAGTTTGCTGTTGCTCACCCTTTGCTGTATTGCAGTCCAGTGGCATGTGAGACGCAGCTCTTTGCTCATCCAACCATTATGAGTTACAAAACCTTCGCTCAAAGAAGGAAACTGCTGTACATTGTTTAAAAGTCTTTGTTTTGCACTTCCTGGTTTTATACTATTAATCAAATAAGCAATCGCAATTTAAGAGTAATCTTTGAGTGACTAAAAGTAATTACATTTTCAGGTTTTTTTCAATGGAAACACAGTGATGCAGCTATGACCTCTGTCACAGTGAGGTAATGGGTGAATCCAAAGGCCAGCTGGGGCCTTTTTGTGTATTACTGGCCTTTTCTGTTTCTGCCATGTTTCTGCTTTTTCTGGGTGATGGGAATTTCTCTGATAAGCTGTTCCAGCCTCCTTCAATCCTGCCCAGAATAAGTGAATATAAAGATGAATGTGATAAACAAATTACAGATGTTGAATAGTAATTTTTTCAAAATATAAATCCAAATTATTTCAAAACAATAAAAATCCAAAAAGGATAGTATGAATCTGCCCATTTTTTCTGTATCTGTCTCTCTTCCTGTTCGTGTGTGTGCGGGTGTGTGTGTGTAAGTGTGTGTGTGTGTGTGTGTGTGTGTGTGCGTGCGTGTGTGTGTGTTGTAGTTTGCATCCGTACAGCTGACTCTCAGAGGAGACATCTTGTTGTCTTTCTACTGAGCTCAGATTCATTGTTATCGATCAGTCATGTACTGGATATATAGATCCACCAAGTTTATAGATAAGCCATTTATTATGGACGATCTTGGTCCACGTGTATAGATCCACCATCTGAGCATATAGATTGTTTGTAGACAGGTTTACTGCACATTATCTGCATCTACACTGAACTGCTGCTCTACAATTTTTATGAGAAATTCTGCATTAAATATACATTTCCCTCTTTATTTATTCTGTCAGTGATAATGGAAAAAAACAGTGAACCACTTTTTGGCAGGCAACCACAATATTTTAATTTATTGTTAAGATATCTGTTTGACAGGACAAAAGTGTGTGAAGTTGTAGGTTTTAGCTTCCGTATGGAAGGTTTAAAGGACAAGGCTTTCTTTCTTATTTTGATAAAACAGCATGATATAACAATTCTCCCCAAATCTGTTTGCCATTTGTGCAAATATGCAACTTCAAAAAGTACGAGCATTCCAAAAATGGCATAATGCATTCATACAATCCAAATGGTTTGAATAGATGGATTTACAAGTGTAAAACCACAATGCCCTTATCACAGAGGATTGCTATCTCAGTATTGGGCTGCAGGAGTTTAAATTGTCCCTAAATGCTTCTTAGTCACAACAGAATGAAAGTTATCTTAAAATAACATCCAGTATAGAGTTATCATTATATTCACCACATTCCTCTTTAAACACTCGCTAACATTATCCTATCAACAATCCTCCCACCTCCTCTCCTTTTTAATTTACACACACACAAAACATGTTACTGTGGTACATCCATCCAGACGTCACTGGCCACCCGTCGTCATCGTCAGCATCTGTGGAGATGATAAAGTGACGCTGGGCTTCGTTTCAACAGAGGGAGGTAAAGGAGGCCTCCCTCTCAGATTAAAGAAAGCCTCGGTTTCCGCAGGGACAATAGGGAAGAATTACCATATGAATATGACCACGGCACCCCGGCCTCTTAAGACCATCAATCTCCCCACGCCGGGCGCCGCGACGCTAGATAACCCCCTGGATATCCCCTCTTAACCTCAATTTCTCAGGATGTATTAAGAGATGGTCGCCTCGTAGAGGAGGGGAGAGGAGAGGGAGTCAGGAAGGAGAAAGGGGATTGGGGTTGGACTAGCAGGCGCTGCCATTTTTCTCTGCACACCCTCCACCCCAACCTGAAACAAGTTATAACGCAATTAATCTTGTCCCAAAGGGAAAAATATGGCAGCTAAGTGAATTTTACATGAAGATCCTCCCTCTACCTACCCTCTTTTCTCCTGTATCACAGCAGCTATCAGTATGGGGTCTATCAGGGGTTGTAAGATGAAGAGGGTGGGAGTGTAAACTATATGTATGCATTAACATGAAAACTTAATGGTGGTATTCAGGAGACAATGTTCTGATGTTATTATTACTTCTGGGTTAGTTACACTTGAGCAAGGATTCACTTTAAAGTAGCTATATTTTATTTTTTGTGTCACTTTGGCAGCAAAATTAGCTGTAACTTAACACTAATGTTTTACCTTATCATGTTTTAAGGGCTGACATGACAGAATATTTGCACCTAAACACTACTAGAAAACACTGACACATCAGCAATCATTTCTGGTCATGTTTCTGACCACTTAACAAAGTATGTTCTTTGTGTAGCTCTGTTTTGGTCTCTAGCAAAATACTATCTTAGTCTATAGATAAAAGAGCAGGATACAGTGGATTTATTAGGGCTTTCCACTGAACTGACTGAACTGAACAGAAGAGGAGGAAGATGTAAAACAATGAGATGAAAAGACTAAAAAGCACCTAAGAGCAGTGATGTTTATCTGAAGGTATGTTTCTTGTCACAACCTTTATCTCATTCAGTATTACTTTCGTTAAGTTCAAAAGACTTATCAGTGCAAGTTTTTTTCAACAACAATTTTAAAAATTGAAAATGTTCACAAAGCATCTTGATTTAGCTTACTTAAAACATCTGCTTTGATTAAAAGACAGAACTTTGTGTACCAAAAAAATAAAGAGGGATCTTGGGTCATTAACTACTAAATTGCCATGAAAGATTGCATTGTTCCTGGTTTGAAAGTTTTATTTCTTTTCTTACAAACAAATTAAGCCACAAAAATCCGGACATTTTTTCAGGGCTGTACTAGTACCCCAGCAAGAACTGTATTCAAGGATATGTAAAGCTGCTACCAGCATCATTAGTGTGAAATCAATAGTGTGAATGTGTTTTTGGTAACAGTTCAAATGTGCTTAAGATATATTTTACATGTATTTGTAATCGAAATATAAGAAAAAAAGTATGCAGTGATGAATACTCGGTCCAATCTGAATTTACGTTCCATGGTCTGAAAAATGTCTACAAGCCTCCAAACTTTCATCCTGTGAGTGCACACAGTGTTGGATGTGTGAGTGGGTGTTCCAGGATGTGCAGTGACTAAACACATCCTGCCGCCCAGGTGACAGCTGCTTGACTTTTATTTGTTCATACTGCGCTGCCAGTGGTCATCCATTAACAGGTCAGACTGTAACAACACCTCAGTGACATGGTGTTCAAGTTTCCTGAACAATGGATGTGTGATATCAGCACCTTTTTTTAACTGAAGTGTTTAATTTTTATTATTTTGTCAGGTGTGGTGCTCAAAGGCCCCAGTAAATTAAAAATAGTCCAGAACATCCTTTTTCACAGTTCAGTTGAGGTGATTTCCAGATGTCTGTTGGAACTACATGTGAGGTCCTATTGTATAATGTGTGAAGTACAGCATGTGTTGTGTATTCTGTGTACAAATACTGGTCTCTTACATCACTCAAAAAGGCTTAAATCTGATCAACTTTACATCACGCCAAAACTCAACTACTGCAGCAGTTTTCCTGACCGTTTGTTCTCCAAAATACTTCCAAAACTCACTTTTTTTTCCCAGAACTCTGCTGTTGGTCCACTCACTCACTCACTAACACGCATGCATGTCCATATAATTCCTGTCTAAAATCACATCCACAGGCTTCCTGCCTCACAACAGTTCAATTCAGACTCCCTCTTCACCCTCAAACCAGGCAGACTCCTTCCTAACTGACCTTCTCCTCGACATCCTGCAGCCTCCGCTTCTCTGACACAAACCTCCAGGAAAAAGCATCAGACTTGGGTGACAGGGCCTTCTGTAACCCTGTTACCCAAAGGGTTGATATTTTCAGAAGTGTCAGTCTCAAAATTAATTCTCACTTTACAACATTTTAATGCTATAGCAGCAAATGATTTCAAACATAACGTTAACAGGAATAAACAGCAATAACAACAATAAAAAATCTTAAAAAGTCTTAAAAGTCTTTGAGTGAGTGACAGAAAAAGTGTGCTGACAAATCAAGAAGCAAAATGGATTTATTTTCACCATATCTAAGGCTGTTAATTGAATTTTTCTGATTAAATATCAATAGCTCAAAAACTCAAACAAATGTGCATCTTAAATAAACCCTCACTGATTATTACATCAAATAAACAAACATTACAACTCTTGAGATTGCTTCAAAAACAAATTAAGTCTATAGCAAGAAAAATATAACCCTTAAATGTATTTTCATCATAATGTCACTCACTCTAATAGCTTTACTTTCATGCGCTTGAAAAATTCTAGCTTTAAGTCCTCTTAACCTCACCACACTATAGGAAGCAACAGAAATACAGCAAAGGGAAAAGGTCAGATAATTATTGAATATGATCGATTTCTCCTTTTGTCAAGCAGATGTTCTGGCAGCTAACATAATGTACACGTCAAAGCGAGACAGTGGGAGATCCATAGCCTGGAAGGAAGGAGGAAGAGAGACACAGAGAGGAGACAAGACAGTGATGTAGATGCATCAACCTCTGTGAGAACGAGCGACAGAGAGCTGCAGATGGGAGAAAGGAGAGAGAACACAGGTGTAATAGATTTCTGGTGTCTATATTTCATGTTGAAAATTGGCTGGTACATCCAAGCGGTTTGATCTATGAGGGTCGTCGTCTTAAGAAAAAACCTTAGTAAATGTGTAATTTCTCCCTTGATGGAACACAGGCGAAAGGCTATTCTTCTTATTCCCCTCTCTCCCTTCCTCTTTCTCCCTCTCTTTTGAGTTGTTTCCATGCTCTCTCCCTCCCTCTCTCCATCCCTCCCCTCCTCTTCATGCTCCTTGATGTCTCCATTTCATTACCAGCCTCCCATCTATCAACCTTTCCTGTTTTTTTTTAAGAAGTGACTTTCCTCACACACAGTTTTGGACAGGGCACTGTGATTGTGGATGTATATAGTATCTGCCCCATGGTCACCACAACTGTTTATATGTGCATATATGTGCACACGAGTGTGTGTTAGTGTGTGTTCATACGTGTATACCTGCACACTCGTCTGCAGTTTTGCAGGATTTTATGTACTTGTGTTTGTATGTACTTGTTCTTGTTTTGCTGTATTGCATCCTATTTAAAATCATATAGCAGGCCTCCATATATATCTTTTCTCTCTCTCTCTCACACACACAAACACACACACACACACAAACACACAAGCCATACATATATGAGCTGGCTCGCCTATTTCATGCCTGTGACCCTCTCTGATCTTTGCTGCTCTCTCTGCTCTGTTTCAGCCAAATGAGCAGTTTTGTCTCGTGCAAAGTTGATGTGAACAGTGAATAGAGACAGAACAGCAGCATTATCAGAGGTCTCGATGAAAAAGAAAAAAAAAGGGTTGCAAATAAATGGGGCAGCGGGCTGAACAGGGCTGCACTACTGATGTGTAAAAGATAAAGAAGGTCTCAGTGCTGATCTAAAAGCGTAACGGCAACTCAAGGAAGGGAGAGAGAGAAGTAAGGAAGGGTAAGGGAAGGGAAAAAAACAAAGGATGAGCACATGGAAAATGATTAGATTTTTGATTAGGTTGAAGGGTTAAGTAGCTGCAAACCCATCTATTAATAAAGTAATAGTTTCAATAATACAGACTCAAGGTAAAAAACATTAAAAAAAACAAAAACAAACCAAAAAAAGCAAACATAATTATGTCATCTGCAAAAAGTAGGGATGTAATTCTGAGGTCTCACGTATCAAGTCCCATAACAGATACACTCCTCAGCCAACTGCACCTGCACCATGACAGTAAAGAGGCCAAGACAGATCAGCAATGTCCAAAGTCTTCAGCACCTAAGGATGAATGATGTTCACTCTTTGAGCCTCGGCACTAAGGGGCTTCTTCACTACCTCACTGACCTTCACCAGGGATATGGACAAGTCTTTCCTCAAATCTTGATGCTCTGCCTCCTCCACAGAGGACGCGATGGCCAGGTTTCAGAGCTCCTCAAAGTGCTATATGAAGTCACCTGACAAGAAACCCCTTTCTGAGTCAGCAGTTCTTCTCTCTGGCCAAATACAGCCTGGGCCTGTTTGCCTTCAGAGTTGCTGGTTGGTTTACCAAAGCTTCCTGAACCAAAGCCTTACCAAGCTCCTATCGTGTCTAAGTTTTTGCAGCCTTTCTGGCCTCCCAGTATAAGCCTTCAGATTTTCCCAGTTTACCCCACCCTATCATTTGGGCTAACTGGTCCATCCAGGTAGAGTGGAGGTCTTAACACATGACTTTTGATCAGATGACTGGAGATCAAGATTCATGCATTTCTGAAAATGAAAGTTAAATTGTATACCAATGAGCTTAACCTAACCAAACAATCTATAGATCATATACTAAGTCTAATACAGTATTGCCCCCCCCAAACCTAACCAATTACTTTTAATGCCTAAACTGAACTAAACTGCGACCTTTTTTCAATCTAAACCATGTGATAAGAAAGAAAGTAAAGTCATCTGTTTCTAAAGACTTTTTGGCAGAGAGACTTTGAATAGTTGAACTGCCAAGAGGTTGAAGGTGACCCAGTGGAGAGTGTTGGTGTACAGAGGACATTGACAGAAAAGAGAAAAAGAGGATGACCAATCAAATGGCTGGTGATATAAGACTGGATTTAGTTTTTGGCAAGAGCATTGCAAAATAGGAGTCAAAGAGACAGAGGAGGATGTTTACAGAGAAGTGAAAAAGAGAGAGTGATTGAGCAAGCTGCTGAGACAGGAGTAATGGTGGAGACAGCCTGGCTTATTATCATTAGCAACATCACAACAAAGGTAAAGATACAAAAGAGGACCTTGACTGAGAGAAGAAAAATAGTGACTAAGTGAGACAAGTTAATGTTGGACTGGCTTTCAGTTTTTGACTAGAGCTTTGCAAAATAGAAGGTTGCAATACAGACAGAGCTTGACTGCTTTTACTGTTGGACTAGTATGTGATATTAGCTGGCTTGCTAAGTTATGTGTCTTGTATTGTATCGTATTGTATTGTATTGTATTGTATTGTATTGTATTGTATTTACATGCTGCTGTTTCAAGATGTAGATTTTTCACAAAATAACATTGTTACGAAAAGTTTTGTTTGGAGATATTACAAATGACAATATTGTTACAGACAGATGGGATTTGTCTTTACAACAGAAGTATTGGAGTTAAGAACTGTGGGGTGCCAAATCGCAGAAATGATCAATTTCTTCATGAAGCTGCTTTCTGAGTAAAATCATATCACAACATTGGACATATAATAGTCTCAGTAGGAGTTTTAAACTTGTCTATAGTCATCACTATGATTGTTTAATTCCTCTTGGTTCTGGCGCTTGTTCATGTTCCAATTAGTAAAAAATTTGTAAAAAAAACAAAAAAACAAATAAGTAAACTCAGTGGAATGGGTGGATTCAAACCTTTTGTGCAAGGTAAGGCCCAGAAATGACCTCTCAGAAACCTTTAAGAGGGCACAGTAGACAGCAGAAAACCTAAATGTTGAAATATAAATTAACAGATAACACATTTAAAAGAGGTGTAAGGAACACAACAAATATGCCAATTAAGAACTAAATGCTTTCAGCAGTAAATGATAAATGAACAAAGGCCATCACAGATCACATTAAAATAAAGCTGCTGCTGCCGGTTGGTGGTGATCGTACTACTAATAATGTGAGATCAGTTGTCTCTATCAGCGGTGGGCTGGGCAGGCCTTTTAATCATGGTCTAAGGGGTGCCGAGCCTCTCTATCATCATTGAACTGTGTCCAGGGCTAATTGTGGCTATATTTCACTGTCCCAGTGGCCTGCACACTGCAACGATCTGCTGGTCTGCTGTAGAGCCACACACATTCTCAAACACACTCCTTGACAACCCATACATACAGCACTGAGGAGGTTGGGGACAAGAAACTAGATAAACACATGTTCAGTTCAACTGTGTAAGCTCAGATACACACCATCAGAGGCCAGCAGAAGGAGGATTATGGAAAATATTTGATGGCTAACAAATTGTAGTAGTATATAGTTATGGTAGAGTGAAACATTATCCCTTCTAAGGTTTTTCTGATATCAAAGATGTTTTATTATTTACTGTAAATTGATTAACAAAGGTCTTTCCAATTTATCTGTCAGTTAATCTGTCAATGAAAGTACAGTGGATGATTCACATTAAAAGCTAACTGGAAAGTGAAATGATTACACCTTTAAAGCAACAAAATGTTTTTAATGTGAAGTATCTTTCCAAGAAGTATGCAGTTAATGTAGTTTAACACTACATGAGAAAAAATAAGTTGAATTTATGTACCATGTACTAATGAATTTAAGTGTGGAAATGGGTGTAGAAATGTCAATTATGCTTAAGAAATTCCCCCACAAGTACAGTGTGGAGGAATTTCTGAGTTTGAATAAACAGAATCAGCAGAATTTTTGAGGGCAGCCAGACAAGGAGGCAAGGAGACATTTAACTAAAATGTGGTGAAATATATTCCTACTTCTGAACCTGGTAATATTGGAAGTAAAGCTCTGTCTCGGATATAGACCCAACTCAAATATAAGTTCAGTAATGTCATGATTTAAAAAAAGCCCTGTTCATTTTATCAGTTAACTTGATGTCAATAAACACATCCTGCAGATGTTTCACAATAAAAGTCCTCCAGGGAAGTGAAGGAATTATGTCCCATAAAACCTGGTAAGTTTTTAATGTGGAACAGATTGGCGAACAGCAGAAACAGCAGGTTAATACAGCAAAAGGGAGCAAATGAACAGTAAACACAAAGGTTTCTGACTAAAATATGGTCAAATACAGGTTACACAGACCTCTTATAATAGCATGTCTCAAATGGAGGTTCTGGGTGACAGTGATTCAGTGGTAACCATCACTACTGCATCGCAGTAAGAAGGCTCCAGGTTTGATCCAGCCTTTCTTTGTGGAATTTGCTTGTTCTTTCCATATATGGGTGGGTTTCCTTTGTAGACCGCTTATTTCAACAGTTCAAAGACATGCAAGTTAAGTTAAAGTGACTCTAAATGTCACGTGAATTTCAGTGTTAATGGTTGTTTGTACCTATGTGTTTGTCCTGCGATGAGCTGGTGACCTATCCAGAATATACCCCACAACCCACCATTCAGCTAACCTCTGCTACAGTCCCCCATGACCCCTCAGAGGATAAATGGTTACATAGTTAATGGGTGGCAGAATAAAGTTAAGGTTCTCTTTTAATTTTGACTAAATAAAGACTTATTCAAGACTTTATCTAATCTTAAATGGCATCTTTTATTCAGACAGCTGATGCTTTATTGCTTCACAGCAGTTGCATTGAAACTCATATTCTCATCCACTCACACACACACACACACACACACACACTTGCACAGAGTCGTGTTTCCATCACTTAAGAGTACATTACACTGACTTGCATTAATTTCCTGCAGACTTACCTTAACCCCAACCCAAGGCTTCACCTGTATATTTTATCATTTATATTATGGCTTGAAGTTTGTCCCCAAAAGAAAGGTCCACAATGTGACTATGTCAACAGATCAACAGATTTAAGTCCCCACAATGTGAGCATTAGACGTTTCACACTAACATGCACACACAAAAAGAGAAATGACATTTTTCAAGCTCTATCTTCTCCCTTTCCCTAATCACTCTCCATTTTCCTTTTCATCTTACCCTCACCTCAACACCAACGGGTCACCTCTGCAGCAGAAACTTTTAATTAAAGTTAGAGCCTCGACAACTGGACAACTGAAAGAGGGGGGTTGATGAGTGGATGTGTGGATGCTGCGCTTCTATGTCATATCTATGAGCCAGTTTTTTCCTTCTCTCTCTCTCTCTCTCTCTCTCTCTTCCTTCTCCTGCCATCTGTGGTGGAAGGAAAAAAGCAATTTCCATGAATTTGACTTAATGGACAGGGTTGTGTCCCTAATATGAAACACCGGATTGACATCAAGACATTAAGCTCTTCCCTTTGCGTCAAACCCCAGTCGATGGATAAATGTGTCCTGCAGTCATTTACACCGACACAAACTGGCTTTTTTAAAGGTTTAGTGTTTGCACACTTGTTTGTGGAATCTAAACCACATTAGTGGAAAGTTAATGTACATCCCTCTCTGGATGTGCACTCTCAGTCAGCATTGATTTCCCAGAGTCATTAAACAACAATTTGTCAAAACATGAATTGAGCAGTAAAGCTGTTGGGAGAGTCCAGTGAAAACACAGCCAGGGTGAAATGTACCCACAGCAGTGTTTATATCCCTAACAGCACCTACAGATCTCTCTATCACACAAGGCTGTCTGTGGTTTCCAAAGAAGTTGTGGTTACTGCACAGATGTGTATCTTTGTCTGTTTGTGTATGTGTACATTCATGTGAACATACTGTGTGTGTATGCATTTTTTGAGTGCCCCTGTGCTTCCCTAGCTGCTGCGGGTCTAATTTCAAACACCCTCTAACACATTAACACAAGAGAGAAGGATACACTTAACAGAGGCACCTGATGCCACAAACACAGAGCCAACATTAGCAGCCAAAGTAAAATACATCATCTAAAAAGCCACATAACAGTGTTAGTAAAGGAACTGTACTCAGCAGCTCTCAGTGTCAGGTGACATTAGCTTATTAGAGGGAGAGATGAGAGGAGGAGGAGGGGGGAGGAGGGGAAGTTAAAGGATCATTTCAGATCAGTGTTGAAGAGAATTGTGGAGTCATGAAAATCTATGTCCAAAAGTACAATCAACTTCCATAAAAATTTCTCAAATAAAGAAAAAATTACCAATTGAGAAATCTATGTACAAAAGTAAGCAGATAATGTATTACTCCAAGTTACTTATTCATTTAAAAGCCTAAAACACAACATAAGCTACAAGTTAAACTAATGTCATTATCATGACCTCAAAGATAAATGTTGCACATGATAAACTGGCATAGCTATGAAGTGGCTTTGCTCAGTCATCATTGAATTATGGTCAAAAGACAGCATGCTAAAATATGCTATGTAGTATTAGTTTTGCAGGTGTTTCATCATAAAGCAAAGAATTTAATAGTGTTTAACTTTTACCCAATTGTGGCATGAGATAAAAAGCAAAGAGATCCCCATAGTCATCGCAATGCAACCAGCAAAAGTCATGGCAGTAAGTTCAATAGCTGTTGGGCTGGAGGAGGAAAAAAGTAAGCTTAGCTTTGTCCATAACTGTTTGCTTAAAATTTCTTGGCAACTTGTCCAATCGCAGTTGTAACATTTAAGTGCCATGCCACAATTACTTCTGGAGTATTGCAGACAATGCCTATATACTGCACTAGCTGTTTGGAGTTAATTCAAAATAAAATAATTCTTCCATATTCTTTAACCCTTCATAAACTCTTCAGCACAGGTCATTGATTTCTTTTGTATTTTAAATGAAAATGAACAGATAATGACTTTGGTGTCGTCTGTGGTGTACTGTTTCTTTTTGCAAATCATTTCATCATATTTTGAGTTGTAAAATTAAAATGTTTCATTTTAATTAAAAGACCATTTTTCCTGAAAGATGACTTCATGGTTTGATACTGAACTTAACAACAATGGAGCTAGCAGAATCTTTTGGATCTTTAAGAAAAATTTTGAGATTAGAAACAAGTCCTGTACATATGTGGTGTTACAGACGACAGGCGGTGTGAGTTGGTCCTTCAGTCCCTCGCAGAGTATTCAGTGGAGAGATGGATGGAGGCAATCCTTCCTTCCCATCAACCACCTCATTAGTCCCTCTCAGCCATAAAGCCGTCCCATCAGGCCACGCTGTCATAACTCACTTTACAGCATTGATTTTAATCACAGCAAATGTAAACATACGTATTATCAATATCAATGC
Organism: Acanthurus leucopareius; assembly: GCA_029814765.1. Taxonomy (NCBI): domain Eukaryota; kingdom Metazoa; phylum Chordata; class Actinopteri; order Acanthuriformes; family Acanthuridae; genus Acanthurus; species Acanthurus leucopareius. Next base: position 3,947,650 of record JAQMCX010000008.1, read on the forward strand.
ACAAAATAACGCTGTAATATGCAATTACTGAGTGGCATTGATTTTTTTTCCTTCTCCCCCTTTTGCCTCGTTTTGTCCTCCCTCCCTCTTCCCCCGACTTCAATGTAATCATGGGATTGTCCTACTTTGAACTGATTTAATAAGGTTGTTATATATAAATATATATAGCAGGCAGGCGGGCCCTGGCTGAATATTACAGAGGTGATTTTCATAAATTTCAATGCAGGGATGAGCGTGTGTGAGTGTTTAGCCTGGAGGGAGGTGAAACCAGGACAAAGCAGGAGGACTTTATTGTGGTGAACAGGGGGGCACGACAATCACTGCATACAATTTCCTTTCGTTTCAATATAGTTTCACCTTTTGAGAATTTTGTAGTAAGCTTCAGTAGTGGAAAAAGTTAATATAGGGGAGATCACTCAATTATATGAAGACTATGTCAGGCTACTTTATTTTCTACTGATCTACTGGCTTCAATGTTAAAACCATGAACCATGATGTCCTACTTTTAATCTGGCCATTACTCTGTTCATTTCTCTTCTTTTTTTGATCTCTCATTTTTTGCGATCTATGAAGTATAAAAAATATCTAAAAACATTAGATTTATAATAAATATAACATAATTATACAAAAAACAAGCCTGCAATGAATGATTTTTTTGGCCACTTGGTGGCAGTGAAAAGCTGTAAAAACATATAACGCTAATAAAATATGTAGCCATGCAGCCTTTTTTTTGTCACAAAGATTTTGAGACTGTAAACTAAAATTGCAGTGATGTAAATCATTAACTAAAAAGAACTTAACTTTCTACGGACTGCCCACAGCAAAGCTGAAATTGCAAACAAAGAGCTCTGCTAGCAGTTTCTCATTATGCACCCACCCTTAACAAACAAAATCTGCCTCAAATAAACCCAATTTTTAATCACCATATAATATTAAATTGAACCTCATTTTCAGTCTCACCAAAATCACATTTCAAAGAAACTGTTTTCTACAGATATCTTTCTACAGCTTGTGGTAGTGTACCTGAATTTATGCTGTGTTCGCTGGATTCTTGACTTTTGCTAAAAATCTACTCCACATCAAGTACTTCACTGTTCTTGTATCAGTAAACATGTTTGTAATTTAGGTTTTTAGCAAACATCAGCTAACCATATTTCCTCCATTTTTATTTTTCTTTAGTGCTGATAATGTAATAATGATGCTCTTAGTTATGAAACTAGTGCATCGGATCTTTCTCCTTCCTGTTCCTGTTAGTTTTATTTTCATTTCTACAGACACATGGGATTTCAAATGTTGAACAAATTTTCCTAAGTTACAACAATGAATAAAGCTTGAAATCCTTTTGGGTTTTGTTTCACATTACAGTGAGTTCTTGCCCTTAGGTTATCACAGAGAATAATGCCGATGTAAAAGTGATGCAAAATATTCTATATGCGACTTTTTTGCTGTTTTTCAGGCATTTTAAATTTCCTTTCAAAATAAAGCTCCTGCAATGATATTTAAAACACTTTAAGACTTTTGACTTTTGACATCAACCTTCACATGTGAAGCAGTCTAAATCTTACTGTTAAATTATTTGATCTCACAAATCATGGATTGCTTTGTTTTCTTTATAATCTGATGCTTTTTTGTTTGTAGGCCCTTGCATTTATCTAGTGGCACTTCAGAGAAACAATAAAGGAAACAAAAAGCTCTTGTTTACCACACACACACACACACACACACACACAAACACACACACACACACAAATGAAATACAACATAGTGAATCCACCTCACACACAGTTTTGGGTGACACATACTAGACTCTCACTGGATCAATCTGTCACCATTTGTCACTGACCATTCTCCACTCGACTGTGCGTGTGTGAATCTCTGCTGAGTGTGTATGGGTGTGTTCTTGTCTTCCACACTGTAAAATAGCCTTTGACAGGTGTATTGAGGATACGCTCCCCCATTCTACACGACTGCTTCCAGTAAAAGCCTGATTGTTACCTGTCTGTACATGAAACAGCTTGGAAAAGATGGAGAGACAAAAGAGTGTGATGGCAGAATGGAGGGGAAAGCTCTGCAGCAAAGACATGAAGGTGAGAATAAAAATGGAGTAAACTCGCATCAAATAACAAAAACAAGAACATCAAACTGATGGCTACAATCAAACTGGAATAAGAAGATAAGAAAAACTGAGATGGTGAATTAAGGTAACTGATTTTACAAAGAGGAAGAGGAGTCTGAATTATTTTGCGTGGAAAAATACAGTCCTGCATAGGTGGTAGGTGTTAAAGGAATGAAAAAGCTAGCTGAATAAATGATTAACTACAACACAGATTCAGTTTTTATATGGCCGATACATCTCTGCCTCGCTCACAGCACAACCCCGCACTTATGAAATGTGCCTAATCCATAACCCTAACACTGGCGTGGCAGCATGCACTTATATATCAAGGCATTTGCTTTGTATGATAATGCTCCTGCAGCTCACCTTTCACCAGGTCTACTGATCCCATACATGTAAACAGGACTTTATAAAGTAACAAGCTACGGAAAATACTCAAATGATTTCTTTATTGGCATCCTTATCTTCTCATCATAAATCACAACCTTGTTAATTTTTAATTTGTACATATGGCTTGTGTATTAAAAAACACAAACAGTAATTATTTATGCAGTGATAAATGATACGACAAATCCTTTCTCTTCTCTTCTCTTCTCTTCTCTTCTCTTCTCTTCTCTTCTCTTCTCTTCTCTTCTCTTCTCTTCTCAGCTGTTATATCAAAATTTATATTCACCATGCTTTGTTCTCCAGTTTCATTCAGAACACTTCTAATGAGGACAAACTGCTCCCTGGTTGAGCTACAATGGCTCCACCGACTCCGAATAGAACTAAAATGGCTGAATGGAAATGAGAGGGGCAGAGGAGGTCAGCCCTCAGCATCAATTCTCATATTACCACACACACACACACACACACACATACACACACCACGCACGCACACATACATATATACCACCACACACGCACAAATGACTATTGCACATTGAGGTGTCATAGACGCATAACGGTGACAGCAGCCATCTCTCTAACCATCCCTCTCCTCTAATATCATCATTTGAATCTCTCTCTCTCTATCTCTCATCTCCTAATATTATCATCTGAATAGCCAGCAGGTGATGGGATGTTGGACCAGGGATCAAATTGAGAAAATGTATTAGGAAGAGTGAAATAACTGACCAGTAACCCTATTAGCATATCCCTGGCAAAGGCAGGAACTATTTATTTGTTATTTTATTTATTTTTGCTGTTGCATAAGATTGATAAGACAGACAGAGAGCAAAGAGGTATTTCGAATTTATATGTGTAGCGATATGTCATAGTCAAGTTGCCAATTACCTCTTGGGACCAATCAAGACAAAACCAATTGAGACGAATGTAAATAGTGTTAGTAGCTTGTGTTTTAAGGCAGTAGCTGTAATTGTGTCTTTCAGACTTTCTCATGAACCTAATTTTTTCATTGTCTTTCCTGAATAAGGAGCCATAAATTGCATTTATGTCATCAGGGGTGTTGGGGAAGGGAGAGATTTTTACGACTTGCAAACTTTCATGTCCATGGACATTACTGACTCACAATAGTAGTATTATTGCACAGTTACCTATAGGAAAGTTAAAAAAATATTACTCTAGATCTATTAAATTCAAGTTCAATACTTTTAATGACAAACTTTAGCTGACTTACTTTAGCCATGTTCCTTCAGTTTGCAGTTCAAATAATGACAATTGCATTTTTATTTATGTAGTAAAATTTCATTTTTAAAAAAATGCAAATGTAGTTCACATTCAAAAACAAAAGAATATAGTAACAATACGCATAAATGATAACATAGAAAACATAATCAAATTAAGTATAAGACTATAAATGTGATCAAAATGCAGAAATTGAATCAAGGAGACAAACATCCAACATACTTCAAACAGAGCACAATTTAATAAAAACTAAGACTTTCACAATCCCTTATTGGATTAGTTCAGTTCATTTTTAAATTGTGTGTCAAGTTCCTTGGTTTTAGTATATATCCTTGTTTCCTGTTTTATTTTGGTAAACCCTGTTTTGTGTTGTCTACCCATTTCCTGTTGAGTTGCCCTCCTTTTGTAATTACCTGCCCTGCCCTTATGTGTTTCACCTGTGTTGATTGCCCCACCTGCCTCTCATTATCCTAGTGTGTATACGGTCTCAGTGTTTCCCCTTTGTCTTTGTCATATTGTCTGTTCTTGCTCCCCTGTGCTTTTGTCATCTCCATGGTCCTGTCATTGTTCCTGTTCTCCCTGCGTCTTCTTGGTTGTCTTTTTTAACTTTTCCATTTAGTTAAACTTTGCATTGTTGGGTTCTGGAATTATCAGCTTGTTTTTTGTTTTTTTTTCAATAAACCTCGCTTTTTGTTTAATCCTTGAATTTTGTCTGCATTTGGGTCCTTATTTTGTGAGCCTTGACAAAGACACATCAACACAATCACTAGAAACCATAATCTACAACATAACCACATATGTAATTCATAGTAATTCATGAGTATCCATACATACACACACATCTGGCCTGGGGTCAGCAGGGTGGTTACTCTAGAAAGCTGAACCACAGTAACTAAAGCCACCCTCACCAGGCTTAAATCTTATTCTATGACCACCAGAGACCTCTACCCAATAATCTGAAAGACCTGATCAGCTGGTAAGCAATCAGAGATGTACTGAGGTGCCAAACCACTCATTTAATTAATTATTTTTTATTTATTTCACTTTATTATTTATTTAATTCTGGATTTCTGCATTTTACTGGGAGCCAGTGAAGTATAAAAATATATTTTTGACAGTAATGTCAAATCTGAATAAATAATCAAGAATATTAAAGGATTTGGAAGATGGCCTTTGCTTTATTCCTAGGTTTCCTACATTAGCCTTAATGCAAAACAAAAAAACAAAAACCAAAAACCAAAAAAAAACCCCCCAAAAAAAACAATCCTATGGAGTTCACCATCCATATTCACGGGATAATTGCCACAACCACTACAGTTTCAGTATAATCTTCCGTACTGATTACTATGAAGGACGTGGGAAATTTTAGGACTAGTAGCCCATTTGATTCTAAGTCATTGTTTTGAAAATAGTTTTCTTGTTATATCTACTAGTAATACAATGAAACTTTTGTTTTTTGTCCTAAAACATTTACAGTTGTTTGAACCTTTATTGCAGTGGGTCATATCACTGTGGTGAAACAGGGCTTAATAGACAAAATCGTGTCTAATCAGAGACGAGTAGGCCAGTGAAGTTGCCATTCCCTAAGAAGCAGTTTTAAGGAGCTTGAAAACTGGAATGTTTTGACAACGTGGGAAAAAGTGGTGGGAACTATGGTCTCATACCACTGAAACCAGAAGAGCGTTTACCGTGATACCGGGAGAGTTTTCAAGTTGTCAAATGTTGCTAACGATACGCGCTACCGCGTTTTGCTAGGCTTCTTGGCTAGCAGCACAATGGATGGCTATGCTAACGACTAGCTGATGAGCTGAGGAGGAGATTAGAGGACAGACACCTGTGGGCTGATGACCGGAAACGTAACGAAAATTGAGTTGTCTGTTGTTAAAGACAGCAAGTCCAATGGGAATTTATTTAATTAATGTGGTTCTTCAAAACTTTTGCTACCATACAGACCAGTGGAAATCTAAAGTATTTAAAGTAATCTTAAGTAACGTTATGGCAAACATAGCATTGTTAACGTATAAACGTTATCGTTAGAATAACGTTAGTTCATGTTTACTATTGTGGTTGACACTTGATACCACTAGAAAACTATAAACTGTCACATATATCTTATGACTTGTCAAGTCACCTCGTAGGTCAATGTGTAATTTGTGGTTGGAAGTACTGTAATGTGGCCTGGTGCGCAGTTTCTTATATGGTGTGCTGGATAAAGTAGCTAATCAGCATTAACGTCACATGGTACGTTTAAGTCCGTTGAAATGAACCTCCATGGTGGAAGCTACTTGTTGAAAACATTAAAAACATTCATTTCTATATAGTACTGAATCATTTTAGTGTTTGAAGTTATTTAAAGGTCCTTAACAGGTGGCTGGTGACTCACTACACTGTAGCATTAAAATTAAAATATATTATAAGTACTACTGCTAGATACCACAAGCATTGCTAGCATTGGTGGTTATCCGGCTGTTCTTAAGTTATTGAGCCCTCACCCTCACTTTTTGTGAGCTAGCCATGTCTTTGTGTCACGTCTTTCCTGGTTGCTTGAATTTGCACACCAGCTTGTTCAACTTATTCAAGTTTCCAAGGGAGGATGAGTTGAAGAAGAGTTGGTTTGACTTTGTCCGCAGATGCATTATTGGAATGCTGAGCATCAACACTAACACTGTGATCACCTGACACCTGGGAATTATAGAAACTTTCAGCAGAGACAGTTGGGGTTCATGGACAAACTGCTGCCGCTGGATTAGGGGACCGTACCAAGCATCGCCCTACTGGAACTTAAACCTCTTGGCCTGCTGATGTCTGGTGCCAATGTCGACAGCGTTACCAGCTCATCAGTCAGTGTAAGTGTCCTCTTTTGTTTGCGTTATAATCTGGCTGCAAATTGGCTTGGGGAGGGGGATCTCCCCCCTCTCTGCTTTTGATACCCTTCCCTGTTGTTATTCAGTTTTTATCCATGGTGGGAGTAAGTCTTATCCCCACTTCTGGTCAGACTACATTAAATACATCTCATATTCCTGCCAGTCAACGGTGCATTTTGATAAGTAATACAGGCTATTTGTAAATAAAAAAAACATTATGGATCTGAATTGCAAGTGGATCAAACTCTCATACCATGTTTCAGCAGTGATGATGACTGTGCTTCATGTTTGGACTGACACACAAAATCAAGTTCTATAATTTGTCCTTGCTAGTGCCAAGTTACCTGTCATTAAACAATAACAACTAGCTAACTATTTAACTTTTCTTACAGCTATGTGAAGTGATAACCAATATGAATCAGCAACAGATCATTTTGCATCCAAGTGTCATCATCCAAGTGTCATCCAAATGAATCAACCATCAAATCTGACTTGCAGTGATGAAGCTAACACCATGTTTTTAGCCAAAATATCCACTGTAGCCTCCTAGGAGCTTTATGTTAGCATGCATGTAGTTCAAAACTCTTGAGAGACACGAGATCAGCGAGAACCTGACACAGGTGCAGCTGAGTGTCTTTTGCATTATGTCTCGAGACACACAATTTTCTCCTGAAGTTTTTTGTAGAAAAAGTGTTAATATTACCATTTTGAATCAAATTGGACAGTCGATTCTTCTTGACACTTGTGACACTGGATGACACAACACGAGCACTGTGGTGGCATTTTATGTTGAAACAGCTAAAAATTTGAATGAGAATGACAAGATCACTAAACATGCAAAGTGTCAGTCGCATTTCAAGATCCGATCTTCACTTAAGTGTATGTCATACATGAGAGTTAAAAGAAAACACTCCACCTTAAAATTTCTGGTAGCTGTCAAATAGCGGTCATAGATTGCTCACTGTGGCTTTAAAGATATGCAAATCACTTGACGTTGTTTAACCTTTTTTTTTCCCACATTCATTGCCCTCAGCTCCTCTTCCACTCATACCTCTTTTCCAATTTTCCCATTAACTTTCTTCCCCTGGTTGTAACTGGAATTCAAACTAACTACACTCACAACAGGAAGTGGGCATATCCTACATGCAAGCCAGAAACGACGGACTCTGACCGGCTGTTTTGTCAAGCTTATTTCTGTGTGTTTCTGTGTGATATCCTGTAAATATGTCCAAAGCTTATTGTTTCCTACCTAAATTTTATTGCAATCAGTTCATTTACCATTCTATCATTTTATCTCCCTGTTAGTAAATACGTCGGGATTTCACATTTATGAGTATTGGCATATTTTAGCTTAGACTTCTATGTGGAAGCAGTTATTGCACTTTCTGTTATGATTAATGTAACTGATTCTCTTGGTAAGTTGTCAGTGTTATACTCGTATTGAAACCCATCCTCTCTTGTGAAAGTTAGTAAGTAATATGACAGCTGCCCAGGGCTGCATAGTTTTTATGTTCAGTGCTAGGCCACTCTGAGCAAGCATTCAAGGCTGCTTTTGCAGTGTTACATGTCCTGTTCCTCTCCTTGATTATACTCTGTACTTTCCAAAAACAAAGCTTTTGGTCCTCTTCGTTCTGCTATTCAGACATATTTTCTGTTAAGGTGTTGATGTTTGACCCACAAAAGCACAAGCTTGTTGAAAATAGTAGACTATGGTTCCTCTTCTCACTCTTGTTTATGGCACCTTTCAGTGAGATTACAAGTGAAAAACAATGTAGTAAGGAATCATTCATGTAAAAACAGTACAGATAGTACTTGTAAACCAGAGACACATTTATATTTTTCCTGTTGCTATCTACCTTAATTCAGGTCTAAAAACCCTTTCATAAGCTCACTGCCTCTCTGTTTCTCCCTATTTATGTTGGTCACTCTTCCCGCTCTCATCTCTTGTTTCATGTGAGGAGTGCTAGCGAGCGGCAGAGGAATCATAGGGCCATCAAAGGTTGCCAGCTGTAGGAAATGTCTTCATTTGCACTGTTCTAGCCTGACACCTGAGCTCCAGGCTTCTGTGTGTATGACTGTGTCTGTGACTGCCTGCATGTATGTTCGTGTTGTGGTGTGTGTGTGTATGTGTATGAGTGTGAGTGTGTGTGTATGTGTGTGACTGATAGTCAGCCATCCCAGGTCCCCAGCAGGGCCGTCTTTAAATTGTCTCTGTGTGTTTTATAGCTCTGTGTGTGTGTGTGAGAGAGAGAGTATGTGGCTGTGGGTCTGTGCCCCATCCATCAGCGTTAAGATGGCACATTACTGTTAATGAATGATATTTGTGTTCAGCGTGTATGTCAGGAGGGAGGAAGGGGGAAGCAAAACAAGCCCTCCCCAATCACCTCATCTCCAGCCTCCTCATTTCCTTTTTCTGTCTCTTGCCTGTTTTGCATTTTAGGGATTTATTCAGCTGAGTCTTGGGCTAACTTATTTGAGTTGCTGCACATAAACAGCAATTTTGTGTTTTTCCTACCAGAGTTACACATTTGCATTGTTGCTCATGTACTGAGTTGATTTTATGACCGCTGGAACCTTAATACCTTTAAAGGACAATACTAAAGCACTAAAACTTCACAGTCACTGTGTGGTGATGCAGTTTAATGTAGGGATTGTGATTTAAGATACATCAAGATGCATCTAAAATGATTTTTATTATTGGATATGGCCTTCTGAATCAGAATCAAATCTTCCCTAACAACTCCCACCCCCATTACAGAATGTTGCTAAAACTCCTGCTGTTTTGCGAAATTGTTGCAATTTTTAGAGCAAGGAGGATGAAATAGGATCCTTTGTCTAAGACACACTGACTGTCTGAAAAATGTGCTGGAATGCCATAACACTCTAGTCTAAACTTTTTTTCTCCTACCCCTTCACCACCTCCACCTCTCATTTTCCTCACAGCTCCATCCCAGCTTCATCATGCTGCAGAGCTTAGTGAGGTGTGAAATTTTAAGTATGGAATGAGAATTATGCCGGGAGACATTGTGTTTCAATCACACAATCATGCAATCTGGGTTTAGGTGACCGATAACAGTGAATCTTGGATAAAATGTTGTTTTAGACAAATCCAGCAATTGATTCAGTAAGTCTCAATCGTAGCAAGTGGTCGGTGCGTAAAGATTAAATAATTATAAAATGATATATATCGCTGATCCCAGTGGTCATGTTCACCACAGGGAGCTCATAAGTCAGAGGTCGGGATAAACTACAGAGCAGCAGGGATTCAGTGTCTTGCTCAAGGGCCTGGCTGAAACTACAACCATATTGTTGCTTTAGACAAACTAAGGTAATTAATTTCCATGTCATCACTCACCTTAAAATAACTGTTAAAATTATAATACAAAAAGGCAATTGGTTGCTCTTTAAAAGATTCAGTTAAATCTTATCTGGTGTTTTAATTCTTTATCATTAAATATTGTACATTGAGTTTAGGTTATGTAAAAACATTAGAGACGAAAATCTATATGTTGCAGTGTTGTCAGTCTTATTTTGAAGAGTAAAATTATTTTTTTTTCATTTGAAACTTTGACCAGAGTGTCTTGAAATATTAAGCAGTGAGAAAAGGGGACATTAATGTCCTTAAGAAACCATGTATTTCCAAGAAGCACGTTGTGGCATAAATTGGTCAATATTTTTACCATGTCACAGGACATTATCAAACTTTTCTGTACGTGGGAGACAATGTCACCTAACCCTTGATTTTCTTTATCAGTTGGCGTGAAAGAAGATAAAAGTGAAGATACAAGGTGTCAGGACAGCAGTTGCAGTCTTACTGTGTGGAGAAGCTCATAATCCACTGCTCACAAATTGTTATGAGGCTCAGTGCTGATGCAAGCAGAAACACTGTGACTTTATGAGTGAAGCAAGTGAGTGAGACATCTCAAACCAGGTGTTAGTAATATGCAGAACAAGGTCCAACCCTCTACCAGAAATGGAAAGTATATAAATTATTCACAATTATTATCATTCAGCATATATTCAGTCCTTGGAAGAAAAAAAAATCTGATATAACTTACTTTCCTTTACATTTTACAACATGCCTGTTTGGGCAGTAGGGTGAATGGATGAATGGATGGATGAATGAACATGCTTTCCCAGTGTCAGCAATTGTGAGAGTGCTGTCTCACACAGGCCCCCAGCAGATGTCACTCACTCATTAGTAAATGATGTGTAAAACCAGTCAGCAGGCACTGACAAGAAGAGTGAGACCATGTAATGAACACATTACCTCTAAACTCAGTGATAATCTTAAAACTACCTATCCTACATTAAATTATACTTCCATTTTATTTTTCATGTAGAATAAAAGTAACTGAATGTTAATGCCTCAGGAAAAGTAAGACAACTCTTCCCTCCGTGCTGCCATCTGAAAAAAACCGGCTGAAAGCAAATCCTTTAAAAAAATGTTGAACCGTATTTCTACTTTATTGGCTAACATACCCCAGAGAAAGACAGGAAAACAACTGACATGGAAGGAAATCGCAGGCGGTTGATGCCGTCAACTTTTAAACCAGCGTCATTGTCTGGAATTAACACATAGGATATCTCTGTGATGTACGGCACAGCCTCTGGTTAACCCCCGATCTTCATGTCCTGCTCTGTCTGCCCGTGTTTACAGGTTTCACCTTGACCAGCGTCAAAACATTGTATGAATGCGTCAAACAGGAAGCTGAGATTGGCTCACCGTCATGCTATTTCCTATGACTGTAGTGAGTTGTTAACAAGCTGAATAATGCTGTCGGAGAAGGCTGGGAAAATAGTGCAAGTGGTGGGTAGAGAAATTGAGGAAAGGGATGGTCCAGGACAAGAAAAGAGAGCAAAACTGAGGGCAACAGGTGAGGATAAGGAAGCAGTAAAGAATTTTAAGTTTAGAGAATGGGTAATGGTTCATGTAAAGGGGCGGGTGGCGATGGTGGGGGTTGAGGTGGGGGGTTTACAGGTGTCGTAAACATCCTGTAGAGCTGTGTGTTTGTCTTTGTTAGCATCAGCTACTGGACGGAAAAGCAACAACTAGAGAACAATGCTGATTCACTGTTTGGGATGTCCCTTTTTACTAAAAGCGCGCGTGTGTGTGAGTGTGTGTGTGCATGTGTGTACAGTTGTGTGTTTTATGTGTTTATACATTGTGTATTATGTGCAAGTACGATGCATTTTTAACCCAGCAATACTTGCAGCCAAAACTGAGTATGTGTGGCTTAAGCTAATACAAATATAATTTTGCTGTCAGGATTCTTACCAAGTTTTAGACTGGGCCAACTGGTATTAATACTTAGCAGGTAAAACTATTGTCTGTGTTGTTTTAAAGATTTTAAACATTCGCCCTCTAATCCAGATGTTGTTGCTAAAACACAATTTTTTAAAAAATTTTTTTAAACTGGTACTGAGTCTCAGGAATAATAAAAATAATCTGGTGGGAAAATGTTAAATACACAAAATTGGTTGTTGTGCTTCAGAATTTTTTATAATCCATTCTTACGTAGCTGCAGATCATCTCAAGTTCACCTCACACTGATAAAGTTCGATACAGCTTCCTCTGCAGCAGACAGCCCTTGTTGCCCTTTTTCAATCAAGCCACAGTCTTGTCCATATAACTTTTCCCTTTTTTTTTCGCTTTGTCTTCATAATAGTAATACATGACAAAATGTCCTGATATACAGTGATAATTGAACAACAATAATAAGCTAATTTCTTTTCTCTATAAATATTATTTTGTCTTCAAAATGTCAAAATATACTGAAAAATGCCCATTTGAATTATTTAATATGCCAAGGAAATATAAAAGGCTAGTTGTGATTTAGTGATGGTTTTCTTTGGTTGTTTACTTTTTTTTATGAAATGGGCTTTGTATACTGGACTGTATGGATCTTTGTCTGTCATTACTTAAAAAAAACAAGTGTGTGCGTAATGTGCGCTTTGTGTGTTTTGTGATATAAAAAGGGAAAGGTCACAGGTGAATTGTGGGATTTCACATTCCTTTGAGAGAGCTGACATAAATCAGTTGTGCTTCTTTGGGTCTGAGTCCTCGTGGCTCAGTTGACAGGAAGGAGCAGAGTAAGAAACAGGAAACAGGAAGTTATTAGCCAGGATGATCTGAACACACTGGGCTGTGGAGTACATCAAGCGAACAACAAGAGACACACACATTGCACCTGGCACTTTGTGTGTGTGTATGTATGTGTTTGGTTGCACAAAAAGGAAGAGGAAGGCATTAGAGACAGACAGAGGTCTGAGATCAGACTGTACTTACCAAAGAATCACAACACTGACAAATGTGTGTGTGTGTATGTGTATGTGCGTGTGTGTGCGCTTGTGCGTGTTTGTGTTTGTGCGCGCATGTGTGCGTGTGTGTGTGTGTGCTCATGTGTTGGTGTATGTGTGTGTGTGTGGTGTGTTTTTGTGTGTGTCTGTGTGCGTGCATTTATGCATGTGTGGAACCATGCTGAACTTGTACATCAGTGTGACTGTTCCGACACCTGCAGCATCATAGTCACTCATCACAACACAGAACTTCCCGAAAACATCACGACACTAAGGTAAACTTCCAATATAAAGGAAATGCAGGAAGCACCTGAATAAATGACAGAATGGAAGTGTGTTAGCAGTATGATGGTGTATTTTCTTGTTATTGCCTTGGTAGACAAAACACTCTTAGAAGAAACACAAACCAAACAGGCAAAAAAACCCCAAAACAAATGATATTTAACAGTGTTTTCTCTGATGATCATGTCATATTTGCATGATGTAAACATTCTCTTTTTATTTATTGTCACAAAAAAGGAATTTCTCTTAATTTATGATCCTATTGTAAGTAAATGAACCAGTGTTTCTGATTACTGTGTTTACTAATAACAAAATTGTTATTTATTGTTGGAATTTTTAAATACTATACTATAATACTTCAAATTGTAAATAATTGTTAATAGAATAAATAACTTTAAAATTGTAAATTGAAAATACTATTATTCCAAAGTACAGAAAGGAATGAGGAGAAGTAAAGAAACATCATACTTACCAGAACTTGACTTCTGCATTTAGAGAAACCAACCATCAGAGGTAAATTTGGACTACAACAAATGACTATTTCTCTATGGATTACCCTGTTATTTTGTCATGCAACTATCTAAAGCCCTGAAATTTATTTAATGATAAATATATATACATATATATGAAACATATATAAAACATTAGCCTTTTATATTATTTAAATACACTGAGGTAATCCATTAAGTGACAAATCCGGTCTACCTATATGTTGCCTCTTTTCTCCTCTGGCTCTCTGACAGTCTAGGTGGCAGCAAGGCAGTGTTAATTTTGTTGACGAAGACTATGATGAAAAATATTCGTCAACGAACCTTTTTCATGGACAAAAACTAAATAAAAAGTCAGATATGATGACAAAGACTGTGACAGAATATGAGTGACACTTTAGTTGACAAATAAAAACAAGACGAAAATTTTATGGAGAAACAAATGGAGAAGAGATCCAATCAAAACTACCCTTTTTGTGGGACAAGTTAGGAAGAAATCCAATCAGAGCAAATCT
>JAQMCX010000008.1:3961940-3972418 GCA_029814765.1 Acanthurus leucopareius
ACAAATGGAGAAGAGATCCAATCAAAACTACCCTTTTTGTGGGACAAGTTAGGAAGAAATCCAATCAGAGCAAATCTTTAAGGGTACGCTGATCTACAGAGCAGCAGAGCCATTTTCAAAAGTTGCTTCAAGTGTAGGCGCAACAGTTAAATGACTTACGACAGTTAAATGACTTACGACAGTTAAATGACTTACGACAGTTAAATGACTTACGACAGTTAAATGATTTACTGGTATTTTCAATGCTGAGGGAGCAGGGTTTTTTATTTACTTAAACATTAAGAACTATTTCTTTGGTAGTGTGTGGCATTACAGCCAATGCATCTTTTATTCTACATTTGAGAATTGCATTTGTCTGTTCAAATCTTGTTGATTTTGCACAGAGTAGCAAGGCATTGTAAGGCATTCTAAGGCATTGTAGCCTAGCAGTTATTTAACTTCTAACCCTATTTAAATTCTGTAGAAAAATGTAGTCAACTAAAATCTGCTAATATTTGGTCTAAAATATAGACTAAAACTAGACTAAGACTAAAAGACTTAAGACTAGACCAAGACTAAAACTCTTATATTTAGTCGACTAAAACAAGACTAAGACTAAAAGATTTCAGATGACTAAAATATGACTAAAACTAAATGGTGTGTTATTCAAAAGAGTAAGACTAAAACTAAATCAGAATTTGCTGTCAAAATTAACACTGCAGCAAGTTATCTTTTGATGTGCAACTCATAATAAATAAAATCATCAATACAGAGGAAATAAATGCCTTTTGACACAGAAGGAGTGAAACCTTAAACAAAACCCAAGTTATGAGACTGACTGACATGAAGTAGTGACCTCATTAGGTGAGGAGGGCAGGGCGTTCTGTTCATGATCTAAAGTAAATTAAATTGACATCATACTGTGGTCCAAAGTATGGAGTGTTGAGCACAAAAATATCTGTTTGACATGTTTTGTCTTTGGTTCTGAATGTGGACCGGCTGATTGGTTGATTCAGCTGTTTGTCTTAGTGTCTGATGTTTGAGTATTTCTTATGGTATTGTTACACTATCCTTGTTTTCCCTCAATAGAGCCATACCGCATGCATGCATACTCATACACGCACACGCACAAACTAAAACACACACCAAGGGCTCCTGAAGGTTCCCACTTTCCTTAAATAAATCTCTATCAGGCAGGTGTTTCCCTTGACAGGGAGATGGGGAAGCAGGGTCAGATTCAACTGCAGCAGGGCCAGCTGCCAGTAGGCACCTGTGTTCTCTGCTTGGTGTGTTGTTTATCTGCATGTAAGCTGGCTTCCTGTGGACACGTGTCTCTTTGACTGGAAAGCCTGAACAAAGGAACCTAAAGGACCCTGGTTTTGTAGCCCAAAAAATAGCTTGTTTGCTGCAGGTGAAAGCTGGCCAATGTGTGAAACTCTCACACAAGTGACTGAAATCTCAAGTACATTATCACTCCAAATTGAGTGAGCAGTTCCACATCTCCTCTTACTTCAGTCTTCCATCTATTCTATCTCTGTCCTTGATTCTCACTTCACTCTACTAGCTCTTTTGCATTGCCGTTCACTCTTGGCACACTAATAGCTGAATTCCTGGCAAGTGTGTGTGTTTTACAAAATAAAGCAGACATTTTTTCTGAAAAGCTTGTCTGCTGTGCTTTAGCTGAACTGCTCCTGTTTTTTCTCCAATGTGATGACAGGACACCAAAACGATCGAAAACCTAAACCTTGAGAGCGGGTGTCATGGATAGTCCTTCTCTCTCCTCTATCTCTCCTCTCTCTTCCCTGTTATCTTGCTCTCTGTCCTCCCTCCATCCATTCCCTCTAATCCAGATGGTGTTAATTGAAAGTCATGAGAGGGCACTCTTGCGGTTTCATTATTAATTTAACACTCAGGGTAACTTAAAGTGCAATCTTCACCCACATGTGGAACAGAAAAATCAATGGCCACAACAGCAGTGAGCATCAAGGTTGATTACTGATGCACGAGGAGAGACAGGCAAGGCACCAGCTACTTGAGGAGAAAGAGTGACGTGTGTGTGTTGTGTCTGGGTGGTTTTTGCTAAGTGTTTCAGATGCGCCGACCCTGTTTTGACACCTCTTTTCTGTAACACAAAGGAGTGGGCATAAACAAAGACATTATCAACTGATTAAAAATGACACCTAATGGGGGTGGAGATGTATTCCTGTGTGTGTACAAGTTTCCTCTTCCTGTGCACAGGGCATGTGTTTAAATCATACCAACATACTTTGTGTTGTAACTCTGTGTTTAATTGTGCACATACATGGCTTCATGTCTTACTACCTCTTGCTGTTCTATGTGTGGCCCTGTGCTGAGGATTAAATGGGGGAAATAAAGGTATATTGCTCAGTAATGCAATCTGTCCTGCGAGTTGAGAGATGAGCAGCCTGCCCTTTGCGCTGAGCGGACTCGCAGATGATTTAGAGCAAGCAGATGGAAAATTCTAATATGTTAGCCTAACCCCGAATGGCTAAGAGCTAATTTATTTCAAACCCTGTGCAAGAATTACAGTTCCATTACAGTTCCTTCCTCCGATGCCTCTATTTTTTTTTCCCCTCTCGCTTTGTGTTCTTCTCATGCTCTTTACTCTAAAACACAAGACCAAAGTGAGAAAGACAGCCAGTACATTGAGAGACACAGAAGTGATGTTTAAACACCAGGGTATTTAACCCTCAGCAAACCACCAGTTTGAAATATCTTTCCCTTTAAGTCAAAACTGAACACCTTTAGGTACAGCTGTTAGTTGAAAAATGCCACTTGGGGGCAGGGCAAGAAAACAGTATAATAGACAAAAAAAAAAGAAAATTTATATTGAGTAGAATCTCTGCCAGGAACATTACTCTCATTATTCTCCCATGATGTATGCCTGTACTTAATTTTAAGCAATTTCAAGTGCTCTACATGTTAATTTGGTTATTCTTGAATACGATCAAGACATTATGCTGTTGATACTGAATTACATCTTGATTGAGGACCACTAATAGCACCCCTTTCTTACTTCCTCCGCCCTTACCTTTAAATCCTGCTGCATACTAACTTCATGTTAACATATTTAGTTTCAACTACAATAGAAAAATGCAAAAACTGGAAAATCCGGTAAATGTTTAAGACCAGAAAAAAACCACAGAGACATGCAAGAACACGTGCAAACACAAAATTCCATTATCTCATTAATTAAGGCAACACACATTCATGGGGATGCAAGTATACCTAACTTTGCCCCCTCCCCCTCGTTTGCTTCTAGCTGGATGAGGTATTTCAGCGTGATCACCCCTAAGTGGACATGTCTGTCTTGATAAACACTTTATGCAGATCAGCTTCCACTTGTTTTCCCTTTCTTGAGAGAGGGAGTGAGGGTGAGAGAAAGAGAGAAATAATACCTCTCTAATTGACCCATTTGGCTGCTTCTCTGCCCACAGGAGGGGGCCTTGGCTTTTAATGTTTGATCGGCCTAATTTCCCCAACACATCATTAGTGGCCATCTTCAGCCTCGACTCTTAATAACCTCTTTATGAGGCGAGTAGATGCCGTTAAAAGTCTTTGTCTCTCTCATCTCTCTCATCCCTCTCCATGGGTCCTGGACCGTCCTCGTCCTCCTAATTAAGTCAGATGTTTCAAAATATGGTAATGGGGCCTGAACCTGTTTGAATTGAATAAGCAAGCATTTTCTGGACTCTCCCACCATTTACATAATTTCATTATCAGGTAAAACACACTAATTGTTGTGTGTGCGTGTTTGTGTGAAGGAGTGCATGAACAGGGTGAGCCAGCGGTTCCTTGGCAGAAATGCTGCACTAATTACAAAGCGAGTGGCAGTGCTTCAGAGTCAGGGTGTGTAAAAGCAACAAGCCATTTACACACAGGCTAATAGATTCCTGAGTGCCGGCCTGGCCATTCCAGCGGTGTAGGGCAACATTTCCAGGGTAAAGCTTATGTTTTATTACACATTGTATCCTTGTAATTGGTCAGTGCTTACAATCTAAAGCACAAAGAAACAAGCCACTTATTTCCATTCATTTAGCATTAGCAACAGTATCATATGCTGTTTGTGAAGCAATTACAAAAGAAACAAACTCATCAGCTACTGATTCACTGGCTTCTCTCTCTACTTTAGGATCAAAGAAATGTAGAAAAAAGTCACATTATATCTTTGAATAAGTATTAAATGCATATCTCTAAAAATTCTGTTTTGCAGCAACTGAATGTAAAAGGTGCATTAAAGGTTTCTGAGATTTTTCTGGTTGCATACAATCAGAAGTACTTTTTTGAAATACCTTATTGATCCCTGGGAGAAATTGGCTAAGATAAAAAAACAGGTTGCTTTGCAGTTGTGAGCATGTATCAGGTGCAAGCAACAGCTTTCATGAGTAAGTATTCCAAGTAACATAGTTTGTTCATAACTAGCACAAGTGTTATATGCATTTCTGTGACCACTGGTCCACATTTACAATTTCACAATGGAAAACAGAAGACAGCATAATAAATTTGCCAAATGTTTCTTATTGAACATCACCTCTATGCATTTCTCTACATGCACCGTGAAGTTAGCACAATAATTTTTTTTTAAACTAACAGGATATAGAGTCACACTTTATTTGTTTAAGTTTACAAAAGCAAGAATGTCTATCACTGTCCATCTGATATTTTTTGCATGGTGTCTGGTAAGTTGCCAGATAATGACAGCATGTTGACATCCTGGCTGTTTTGTGTGTATTTTTGTGTATGTGTATGTGTGTGTGTGTGTGTGTGTGTGTGTGTGTGTATGTGTGAGTGCATGTGTGTGTATGTATGGGAAATTTCTTTTGTCATGCCTCCTGCAGTGTTTTTGTCTGGATCCAAAACAGCTGTGATCATCTCTCCCTGTATCACGCCATCAAACTTCCCCTACAATCAAAACAACATAATTTTGCTTGTTTTAGATACTCAGCTGATGATTACTGACAAAGACATTAACAGGACACAGCTGTGCAGAGGAATGACGACTACACAAGCAACTTTCTAATAGAACAATGATACCTGTAGATTCTGAGAAACACTGGGATTATGTTCAGGTGCAATAAACTCTGGCTACCAAGCATTTTTTTCACATTTGCAATTGAATTATTATTGAAGTAGGGAAAAAATTTTAAGCATTTCATCATGATTAGGAAAAGATCACTATCATGTTTGAGTTAAGGAAAAGAACATTCTCATAGTTAAATGGAAAAAACCTGGAGCTTCAGTGTCAGAGTTAAAACAGGTGATGGAATTCTGTAAATTTCTCCACCCTTCTTTTTATGTGTATTGTAAGTTAGGCTACTTGTCTCTATTTCTTTGAGTTTTCTGTTATGACATTAATTCAGTGTCTCCTGAGTGAAGTAAAAATTCATACTCTTCAGTCAACCAAAACTATCAAAAAACAAGTGTGCGCACAGATGTAGTGGAAAAACCACCCAGATTATTTTTTACCCTTACTTTTTTTTGGATGAGGATTGACTGTTCATGCATATATTTGGCTGAATGAAATTAGTAAAAAAGAATGTTTAGGAAACAACGTAGTATTAATATTGGAAACAGTTGTTTTCTTGTCTACCCTGCAGACATTTCATCAACCTGGGTAACTCTGATAATGATACTTACTCTCATGAACAAAGTTAAATGTTGTGCATGTTGCAACTAAACAACATACTTATCAGAGTTATAAAACATGATGTCCACAGTGAGACATCGCAATGTAATCGTTATTTTTTGAGGGGTTTGTTTACAAATTTATTGTTTACAAAAGTTTTTGTCGAGATCATTGTTGTTTTCTGACATTGTAGAGTTATTAAAGACTGCACGCTGGAGATGTCTACATGCAACCTGTTGCCAGTTCAACTTCATGAAGATTTCTAGCTATACATGTTTTCAAAGTGTCTGTAGTGCAATGCTTTGAAAATTTAAGAATTACTGTGATTGAAAATCTTTGGGTACTGTAGTCAGGCCAGAGGTCATGTTTAATGTACCCTAAATCCTAGACTTCAGGTCACATCCCTGCCTTGTTTAGGCTAAAGGCCACCATGATGTACTAAGTTCAAATATGTGGATGTGATCAGGTTCAGTACAAAGTCTGTGGCATTAAAATGTTATCCCAGCCAGGTACCCAAAGTTTGCAACCCTGGGTAAATATTTACATATTAAGTTTATAAACTTAAGTATAATACTATTCCACTGCTATATGAATATTTTTTTAAGCAAAAAATCAATATGGATATTTACACATATGGATATTTTAAAAGCCGCGATTTTATTCTGCATTTTGTATTCTCATTTATGTAAAGGTGACAGTTCAGCCACTATCTAAATTTTTTAAATGTTTCACAGTTATGCAGTCTTCTTGCTAAAATGGTCTAAACATATTGTTTGAAACCATTGTTTTTTAATGGCCTTAATGCAGCCTTCTTGCATTACTGCACCATAGTTATGACCTTTAATAATATATAATAATAAAGAAAATAATAACAAAAAACTTGATGAATGTATTTTGAACACTGTTATTTGTGTGTGTGCGTGTATCTGTGTGTGTGTGTGTGTGTGTGTGTGTGTGTGTGTGTGTGAGAGTGAGTGTATGTACGAGTTAATGAGAAATACATGAATCCCTCCTCATTAAATCATTTTTCACTTGGCCTTTCCATGTCTCCACCTTTGATGAGATACACCCCCAGTTATGTCTGTCCCTTCTTCCATTGCCTGACAGCCAGGGATGTATTTGTATGTATGTTTAGATAGCCATCAGAGGCCAAGCACTGCTACCAAGCTCTCTTCCTATATTTATACCATATATTAATTACCAGAGGGGATGAGACTGGGAGGAGCCAGTTGGTTCAGTGCTGGCATTACAGTTGCATACTGTATTTTTCTTTGCATTTTTCTTAAACCGAAAATTATTAAAATTTAATTTAATTTTTTTTTCTTTTCTTTTCTTTTCTTTACATGGCTGCAGAAACAAACCCCTTTGAGCAGAAATGATAAAGAAATTGGTCTTTTTAATGGCAAGTTTAGTTTGAAAGGCCTGCTAGATGGTTCCCCTCAACGAGACTAAAATTATTTGCATTTACTGTTGATGTGAATGAAATCACCTCAGCAAATACTAGATTGAGATTGGCGACTGGGTGGCCATTACGCCATTAATTGAAGACCAGCATTGAGCATTTTAAGACCATACTTAAACCTCGCAGGGAGAGTTAAAAAGATACCAGCCTCCACCATCCCTTTATTTTTGGTTTAACCCTTGAACTGATTCTCTTCTGCCATGTCTCCTAATATTCCCTTGTTCTGGTGAGAAATGTCTTTTTTTGACATCGACTATGTTTGGCTCTGTGTGGAAAAGAGGATGACCCTGAGCTAACCATGGCATCTTTAATCCCTCAGAGAAACCAGGATGTAGTCAAAAATGTCTGCCTGGTGCACAATCCACAGACTTAGAATCATAGAGACCCCAATGTCTCAAACAAGGAAAACCCAAGAGATTTATTTTTGTCAGTCCAAAGGGTCTGCTGTGTCTGGGTGCAAGTTTTTAGAAATGTATATACAAGGGTCCATCAGATGCCAAATCTGTCGGCCCTCCACCTGAAGTGTAATGTAGCCTCCAATGTGTGGTACAGCCAAAAGATAATGGTTGTCCTTTACTCTGGGAAATGCTGAAGAGAACCGCAAAGAGGGACACTTATTGTCTATTTATGAAGACTTAACAGTCTAGTGAAATTGTACAGGTCCTGTGTGGTACTACATTCCAGATATATGATAAATACCCTAATTTGCCCTAATGCCTTATTTGACTTTTTAGACAGTCTTTTGCAGATTCCCACCAACCCTAGCCTCCAAAGCATTTCTGTTGACTGGCTTTCAGACGCTGGCCTGAACAGTAGTCAGAAAGTATCGGCAACAGGACATCAGTGCGAGGGAAGCCTGCAGGTTTGCTAGTCTCTGTCAGTGTAAGAGAGACAAGAATGTCCCAAATGTGTATGACTTCCGTAGACACTGGTCTGTGGAGTGAAATTAATTGATGACATTTCTTTGTTATTAAAACGGAATTCACTAATTGTGCATTTTAATTATTTAAAATAAAATTATGTGACACGCTCACATCTACAACATGAAAAAAGCATGATAAGCATGATGGGCAGTAGAAGTTGGGGTAAATGTTGCAAATTTCAACAAACACAGTGGTGATAATTGGCTATAATTGCAAATTAGCCTTTATCTAGTCTGGCCTACTTTTTGTTGGCATTGGCACCAGCTGGCTGTTGACACATTAATATTAGAATTAAATTAAATGATTTAAAATAAAATTTTTCATTAACAACAATTTAATCTTTCAGTTTTCAGAACACCATTGAATGGTTAATGTTACACAAGTGTTAAGAAGTACAGTCAGTTTGTATCACATAACTTTCATGTTGCATCTTTTTCACTAATCAGTGTGCTACTTCAGGCTGCAGCTGACAGTATCCCAGGCCTGTCTTGTGTTTCAGAAAATCTTGATATTGACTTGGGTACAGTAACATGGCTGTATGGCTAACTAGTCTTGTTAAACATATCTTTCAATTATAGTTACTATTTTTTTGATTGTATGCAGTATTATTGACTTTAAATCTTGGTAAATGGACTAGAAATTGGCAAATGATCATGATATAAATGGAATTATGCCCTTCTAGGTGTCCATAATCAGATATGAATGGACATTCGTACTGATTATGGACACTTTGTTGGGTAGTTTTCCTTACACACTTAATACTTAAATAAACAGAACACGATAACTTAACAGATAGGTAGCTACTAGTGCTAGGCTATGCCTGTCCATAATACAGTGCTCATGGTTTGTTGACAGTTTTACAAATCTTTTTTCGAACCTCGGCTAGGATCTGGTGTATTATTGACTAGTTTGCCGGCTGTTAAAATACAGCACATAATTACGCCTTCAGTGGACTTGTAAGATTTGCAGGTAATAAGGATAGATTAAATATTGGGGCAGAAGAAATTGAAGCCTTCTACTATTTAGCTCACAGCGGCCTTTTTTGCAAAGTTATTTTGAACGAGACTAAAACATCTCAAACTTAAAGTATTTACAATTATATTAAGCTATGTATTGCATATTCAGTCTTTCCCCAAACCTCACTTGTCCTCGATGCAGCTAAAATAAGTATTACTGTTCTTAAATAAGGTTGTCTTCTTCATTTAGGAAATTTACTTTTGATTTTGAAAGAGAGGTTGATTTGTACTTGAAACTAGTAGAATTATCTTACCACAATGGCAGCTCTTCCCCTCTTTATATAAAACAAGATGGATACTTTTTAAAGTGTATAGCTTATACACACACTCTTTCCCTCTTTGCTCCTTTTCCTGTTTCTCTCTTTCACACAATGGCCTGACACAACATAGCTCTTCATCAGGTGCTGGCCGTCAGGGCCTCTTACACGTGCAGGTGATTACCTTGTCCCCTGATTGCCACCATACAGGAGGGGGAGGGTTTTTTCTGACAAATTAGTGGATAAATAGATACCCCACCACCATCGCCACCATTCACCCCCTCTCCTCCACCAATTCCACCCATCCACCCTGTGCCTAATGACAGGGGCTGGGGAGCGGTAATGAAAAACTATACATCACAATCAGCCGGACAGTCCTATTCATGGTTATGCATTATGCTCACTAGTCATAATCATCGGTGCTGTGACAGAGAGATGTGGAGAGAGGAGAGAAAGAAACAAGAGAGGGGGAATGGAAAAGCAAAGGGTGGAGATGGTAAAAGGAGAAACAAGTATGATAGAAACAAAGATGATGTGAAATGGTCTGGGGAGGAGAAGAAATGATAAAATTGTAGGTTGGAAAAAGAGGAAATGGAAGGAGAGAGTGCAAAGGAGTTATAACAGAGAGGAAAAGTAGAGGGAATGAACCTCAATCAGTGCAGAACAGGTGTTGGTCTTTCTTTATCTGCTCTGTTTTTTAGCATTACCTCAGTAATGAATGCACTGCTCACCAGCACATTACTGCGGCACTGTAGCATGTTACCTGGCTGAGAGAGTATTTTTCCTCTGATAAGTAGTGTAATAGTAAGAGACTTTGAGGACTACAGTAGGCACTACCAAAATCAAATGACTGTTATCATACTACAGCTAATGTTGTCAACGAAAAATCTGGAGACAGTAGATGTCTTACGCAGAGGCATTTATTGCAGAGCTCAGCGTCGAGGAGAGCAGTACTTGCAACATTCACAAGTAATCATGAGTATTGCCACCACCAGTCTGAGGCTGTCCTGAGTGTAAAGTATATTTAAACCTTTGTGTCCTCACATGTCTCTAGTTCTACACTACATATCCAAATAAAGCGAAGCTGAATACTTTCAGGATCTTACTGGGCATTAAACATTTCTACCTAACTTCCGTTGAGCTTCATCCTAGTGAAGGTGACAGTATCTCGTACCAGAGGTCAGTGTCTGTCTC
>JAQMCX010000008.1:3984714-4012219 GCA_029814765.1 Acanthurus leucopareius
TTTGATTATTTTGGGAAGACTTTTCACTTCTCATCCAGGCCATTATTAAATTTTTGGGAAGCCGTTTCACTTCTCATCCAAGAAGCTTCTTGGATGAGAAATGAAACGTCTTCCCAAAAATTTCAACATAGTCCAGTTGCCTTGTTTTAATGACTCTTCAAGATCAAACACTATTGTTTTTTTATAATTTTTATTCATATTTATTTTAGCTGGGATCAGCTCCAGCCCCCCACACCCATGTAAAAGAAAAAAGCAGTGATAAAAACAAATGAACAACAAAACAAATGATAAATGGACTTTACTCTTCTAATCTTTTGACGACTCAAAGTGCTTTACAACACAGATCAGCTTTCACTCATACATTCATGCACTAATGCCAGGCGGCTACTTTACAAAGTGCCAACCTGCTCATTAGGAACTTATAAACATGCATTCATACACTCCTGGCAAAGCTACTGGGAGCAAATTGGGATTTAGTATCTTGCTCAAAGATACCTCAACATAAGAAATAAGAACTGGAGGGGATCAAACCACCAACCTTTGGAACTCAATAAATAGAAGATTGCCCTACCTCCTGAGCTACAGCCACTCACCCATGCAAGAATGAATGAATGGAAGATTTTTTTTTCTTTAATGTTTGTAGATGACTAAAATGTGTTTTTCTGCTGTGCTCATTCACAGCAGTTTATCACTTGGCTGCCTACACAGGTATTCCTGCTGCTTTCTAAACTGAGGGCATGCCAATCCCCATCTATTGTAGTTAGTATACTAACCTGTATAG
This sequence comes from Acanthurus leucopareius, assembly GCA_029814765.1. NCBI lineage: Eukaryota > Metazoa > Chordata > Actinopteri > Acanthuriformes > Acanthuridae > Acanthurus > Acanthurus leucopareius. The sequence continues at coordinate 3,985,496 of JAQMCX010000008.1, forward strand.
TTACCTGTAGTCAGTATACTAACTGTACCTGACGAGTAACTCTAGAAACACCACCACAAAAAAACCCTCAACTATCCTTTCATGTGCATTTTCAATTTTAACACTGGAAGGTGGGTCAAAAAGTTTGCCACAGTAGTTGCCTTCTCACTCCCATCAATTTTGACACCAGAAGTTCTTCCTTTTTTATAATATGACTAGCACTTCTTTAAAGCTTACTGACCCTGTAAGCATGTCTCAGTAAAAGACACAAGTGTAACTGCTTTTGGTTAAAGAATGTGTATATCAGGACGCACGTCAATCTCATCTTGAAATAACACATATGGTAGGATCTAATTTGATTCATTTCTACAGATTTCTCTCATGGGGCGGTCATTTCCCTCTGCCATGCAGTACCTGTCACAACTTTTTTCTTGTCACTCTTCCATTGTATTTGGTTATACACTGTATCTTGGTACAACACAACGGTCAAACCATATGTTTTCAAGTTCAGTGCTGTATGGTTTAGTATGCTTCAAACTCTGAATAGTACTCTCTTCTGTCTGTAATAGGGTACTGGTTTATATTTTGTCACTTATAGATTTAATTTTCTTTTCTATGAATATGGTTACATTTTTTTTTTTTATTGTAATCACATTTCAACCTCTGGAGGAGATAAACAGATGTACTGCTGTTTTGAGCTTTTAGTGCCCAGAGGTGATGGGTACTGAAATCATAAGGAGGATGAAAATATTTGGGGGGGGGCTACCAATAATCCAGAGTCTAGACTCTGTTCTCTCACTATTCTAGCAGTACTATCTCTTTCAATATTCTAGGAGGACACAGTACATCATAATTTATCTGCAGTGAGGTTCTTGTCTCTGCTTTAACCCAACAGTAGACCTCAGTTCCGTTACACAGCCCACAACAATAGGATTCAGTCATTACTTAAGGCCTTATCTCCTATTATATGGTAACAGATACACTGACAGGGATAAGTCCAAGTTCTGTTAGGAAAGTCCCTGTTCCATCACTGGAAGGGTGCCCTATGTGCAGTAGTTTCAGTCTCCATTATAAAACTAAAAATGGGTTTCCCCCACAGTGAAGTTCATGTCCCTACAGTGTAGTTTATCTCTATTGTACCACAATTCAGGGGTTTGAGCTCCTGATCTACAGCCACAGTGGGTTTCTGTCTCTGTCCCACCTGTAAAATAGGGCTGTAGTCCCCTGCCTTTTGGAGGTCAAGGATTCATTTCTCGTGCCCATTGTTTACACTGCCCCTTTCCCCAATCCTTCCTGCTACCACCTGGCCCAGTGGCCCTCCATTAACTCCTACTCTCTACTAGCCACAGTGTGTAACCTTCCTTCCATTTTCTACACTACGATTTTCGACAGTCCAAGATGTCTTCCCTAAACATTAGTGGTGGTTTTTAAAAATGGAGGTTCAATTATAACATTGTTTCTGATGGTGACAGTATGTCATACCTGTAAATGATGTTTATCTGTCATGCCTAGTCAAGTAACTTAAACAATAAAAAGAGGGATTTTTTAAATGTCTATAATATCTGAAAGTCCCTTTTAATGTGTAGTACTGGTGTTACTGTCGTTGTAGTGTATGTGATACTCTATGGGGATTGTGTTACTTTTTAAGATAATAAAATAATGTTTGGTTAAACCATTGTTTTTGTTTCAATGTGATCAAATAACTGCCTTATGTGTAAGTGATACTGAAGTCAACTTAGGCCCAAATTAACAAGCATTAACAACAAAGATTAATGGAACAAGGACATGGGGAGAAGAGAACTTAGGATCCTATATTGGCCTGGGGACTGGTCTGATTACTTATCAGATCTGCTCAGCAGTATACACAAGCATGAACTATTAATCTTAACTTTAAAATTAACACGGTCTTTCACCTGTTAAGGAAAATCATGTAGTATGACAAAATGGTCAAGCACAGCAACAAAATGGGCCATAAAACAAGACTCTTCATCACTGTTACTCAGAAAGCACTGTTTTAGTGCTATGTTTTGATGTAAAAGACAGGTATGAACACATCCACTACACCATGAATGGAGGTAAAAGGGATTGTTCCTAGGACTTCTCCTCACCACTATTCTCTTGCCCAGTCAGAGAAGTCCACTAATTTCTCTTATAGCTGTTTTTATTAAATATCAGACAATACTAAGAAATGTTTATTACAGACTCCAGTCCAAAAACCCAAGGTTCTTTAATTTGCAATCACAGAAGACCAAAGAAAACAGATAATTCAAAACTAATTTAAAAAAGAAACTTAAAATACGGAGTTTCAAGTGAAACAATTGTTCATGATTTGTAAAGAGGGACCAATATTTTTTTTAAAAGCAATACTATATTTTTTATCATTTTCTTAAACTGACAGTGATGTACAGTTCAAGCTATGTTGTGTTTTTTCTAGATGGTGAAGTTAAATAGATAAAACTATGTCTGAGGTTTGTTGAAAAGCAGGCCACTTTAATAAATACACACTTATTTTGATTTTTAGTTTAGTTTTATCACTTCGCCACTAATGCTTAAGACTATACTTGGAAAGACAAAGTTAATTTGTACCTGTACTACTGTGCATTCTTGTCACCAGAGGTCCTTATAGTCTTGCATTATGGAATTTTAGAGAAAAGCTGTGGATAACAGTGTCTTTATTAATCAAGAAAAATAGGCTGATTTTTTTTCTTTTCTCCTCAGAATTTTGATAGTGATAGCTGGAAAGAGAGAGAGAAAAGGCATGGGGAGCTTAAAGACGTGTATCAAATGGCCCAGGGCGAGGGCTTTTACAAGAGCTATTGTCATCTCTATTACTCAAATGACCCAGGAGGTGGTGCTGTTGTTCTAGAATTCTTTAAACATGCCAAGTACATATCTTGGTGCAAACAAGCAACATTCCATTAAAGACGGACTTTTGAACAAATAAACACTTTATATTTAACTAAATTGTTATATACAGGACCATGAGACCAACACAGAGTTATTTTGTGCAGTTCATTTGAAATAAAACTAATATACAATACACAACGTACTGGTGATTTTCTTCACATGAGTGCAACTTTAAAGGCAATAAAATGAGTCATAAATTATTTTACTTTCCGTATTAACTATTGACAAGTAAATTGCCTTTTACCTTGAACCTTATAAATGAATGTTTTATGTATTTTATTCATGGACTCCTCTTCTTTTAATACTGTAGACACAAAAGTACTACTGCACTGGCCATTAAAGCATCAGGTCCATCCCACACTGATTTTATGGATTACATTTTGTTTTTTTAAACAGACAGGCCACAATAGGGGCTTTTAAATGGTTTTAAATTCAGCGAACAAGTTTTACACAACACCCTTGTTGTGCTCAAATATTTTGGAATTGCTATCAGTAACAATAAATAATAAGGTTAAGCAATAAGGAATGTAATTTACACTAAATGTGCCTTGGAGCACCAACTTTAAAAAGGTAAACGATAGCCAAATTATTATATCAGTCTCATAAACACACTGAGCTCCACTCTCTCATCTCTCTCCCTATATGTTCTGCGTTTATGCTCAATTAATGTCTGCTGCTAACTTGCCACCTTCCCTGGAGTCTTTGTGCTTTCTCATCTCGCAGATACCCATGGACTGATGTCGCGCCGGGATTGCTGATCTTAGCTGTGCCTTCCACCATGGCTCTGCTTGATGCTCAGAGCAATTGTTATTTTTATTATTATTACTATTATTGGTAGCATTATTATTATTGGTATTGTTACTAGTATTATTAATAGTATAATTATTAAAACACTTCCATATAGCTTACATATAGTTTAACATATAGATTTATCTTCGCTTTTGGCCTTGCTTTCTCTCCCCTTTCTCTCTGTCTCCAACCAGTGCTGTCAGATCCCACCCACCTCTGAGTCTGTATCTGTCCGAGGTTCCTGCCTGTTAAAAGGAAGTTTTTTCTCGCCACTGTCGCCAAGTGCTTGCTCTTGTGGGAATTGCTTTCAATTGTTGGGTTCCTATAAATCTAAAATATAAATGTATTTATAGAATATGGTCTTGACATGCTCTATATGTGAAGTGTCTTGAGACAACTTTGTTGTGATTTGACGCTCTATAAATAAAATTGAATTGAATTGAACTGAATACTACAATCATTGCTGTCTGTCCCATGGAGAACTTGAAAGAAAAGGAGGTTGTTTGTAGCTACTGATGTGCACATGAACCATGTGATCTCGAGGCAGAGTATTAATCAGTGTTGTAACTTTTTCTCAACAGTTCTTCCCCTGACTATTTCTTACATCTTACTTCGTCATCGCGACACATTGAGGCACATTACGTGACTCAGCGCATTAAGTGATAAATTACGTCAATGCAACACCCCGAGCTCTTTCCGAGCTCTAATACACATTGACCATAATCACTGTTTTAAATGATAATTTGAATGACATTAAACCTTACACAACCCTGCAACAAGCAACAAATGGGCCGAGGAAGTAGCATCACTCTATTTTGTGGCTCTACAGTGACGCAAGCAAGAGCGGCAAGACAGAAAAGACAATGATAGGAGAGCCAGGCAGAATAAGAGAGAAAGAGGAGAGAGTGAGGTACCTAAGGAACGCTAGGTGTGATTGCTTTTGAGTTCAACGACCACGATTGAACTTAATGTTGTTTATGTGCAATATTAACATTTAGCTGTGAAAAAGAGGGAGGTTTTCTGGAGCCTTAATGTTAATGTTAGGGTTAGCTAATTTTGGAGGCTAGCAAACAGGTGATGTTAAAAACCCATAAAAAAAAAGCTGGGTTGTCACATTTTACGTCTCAGATACTATGTGCATAAAGAGCATGAAATAATGTCAGGTAAAGTTCGGTAGTAAAATATTCTAGTTTGCATTTTCTGATAAATATATTAAAATTTTGCAAGAAAAAGAGAAAGGTTCCTGATGAGAAAAAGAGTGAGGTAGTGTTTAGATTAGGAGTGGTTCAATGTTCTTAATCTTTTTAAAATGTTTTTTTGATTTCTTCAGTAAATATTGGTTTGGTGAAAGAATCCATAGTTGTTCATTCTCAATAATAGTAGACAAATAAACAGGTGAAAGTTGTGAAGGAGGTGATTGAAGGAGAGTAGAGTGGAGGGACACAACAGGAAGATTACTACGTCACCTTAATAAAATAATTTTAAATTTCATGTTCCCCAAAACTGCAGTCTTCTCCATAGGAATTTTTTCACAAATCACAAAAAGATTTTCGCCCCAGGCTTCGGGCCCCCGCTCAAGCCTTCCACAACAGTTTTAAAAAATCCTCGAGGAGATCCTGAGACTTTCTGATTTGATTAAGCCCATACTGGACTATCAATGCACTGTAAGTGCACAATAAAAATGTTACAAGGCTTTAGTATTCTGACTCTTGGAGACAAATTAATCTGGTAAATGTCAAAGAAAACTACCAAATTCAGTTCGACCCAAGCTGACACACCATTTTCAGTTTTTGAGACTGTGGGCTCTTCCACTGTGTAGAGTGCTGTTCGGTCTCTGGTTATAACTGCAAGCACTACACATGATCCTTGACCTAAGGTTTGGGTCATCCAGGACCTGTTGCCAAAGATTCTTACAGACTCAGTGCTGCTTTTGTTTAGGAGTCAGGATATCACTAATGCACAATGACCAGCAGCCACAACACATATAACTCAGATTCTGCTGATAATGAAGCTAGAAAACTTGGAACACTTACAAACTCACAAAAGTAATAACTTGCACATGCCTTTACTGTGCACTGCTCTGTTCATGAGCAACCAAAGCAGTCTTGAAAGTTTTAAAAAAAATTTAAATGGACATCATGTATATTAAGCTTTTGGAACCAAGGTTGACAATATTATTTAAAAAGGCAGTAATCTTCACAAGCATCTTGTTAATACACTTTATGGAAAAAAATACAGCTGACCAGTAACTTTGTAGCTTAAAGACTCGTGAATGCAAACCAGCAGTTATTGAGTTTTAATGCTTCAAAACAGGTTGCAATTTGCAGGTTGTAATTATTTCATGGGTTGCCTCACAATGACACCCATGTATTCATCTAATACTCTCGTGTCAATCAAGGCTGTGGTTAACAATCTAACATGTTATTTACAAAAATAAAATAAAATAAAATAAACTGAAATAATATATAAAAATATATAAATATAAAAAAACTATATATATATATATATATATATACACACATACATACATACATATATATATTAGTGGTGGGACTCGATTAAAAAAAATAATCTAATTAATCAGAGGCTTTGTAATTAATTAATCGCATATAAATATTTGACATGAGAAGCAACATTTTTTGTCATTTTGTTGTCTGTGCTAGCTGCAACATGTTTGGCATTGAGGTAGTAGCGGAGGCTGCAACAGCTCCGGATAGGCAAATTCTTTCTTGGACACATCCAGATTTTTTTTTAGTTGTTTTCCACTCAACAAACCCTTTTTTTTTTTTTAATTTATATTTTATAGACACGCAGCAAATGATCAGAGTTGGAATCAAACTCACGTGGAGAGCTAAGCTTCCGCACATGGGACACCCACCCTGCTGACTGAGCTACTCCAGGAACTTGTGCAACGAGAAACGTTCCGTGCTGTTTGGAGTGCAAAAATAAATTGCGATTAAATGCATTTTTTTGGTCGCATTATTTTTTCTGTAATTAATTAATTGTAATTGACGTGACAAAGTCCCAGCCCTTATCTAAAAAGAAAAACAAAGCTCTGCATATTGAAAGCATTTGCAAGTAAATTACCAGTGAAAGACAGATTCTGGGTGAGAGACGGGTGACGTGAGAGTGCTGACAGGTATTCCTGTAGATGAAGACTTAGAAAAATTTAAGCACAGTAGTCTGTGGAGGCGAGGTGAGTAATATAAAAAGATTGCTAAAACAATGAATGGCAAAAGGATTGCTAGGATAGGATAACTTGTCTGCGCTTCTAGAGTTTCAGGGATCAGTACTTCCAGAAAGGTTTGAAATCCCATTCAGACCCTATGGAGCTCTCCAGCTTTGCTGTTTTAAGTGCCATAGATATGGGCACACAGCAGCCATTTGAAAGGGAACGCAGTGGTGTCCAAAAAGTGGAGGCGATCACCAGATCGAAGATAGTGGAGATAATGTGTGGGACAAATATTGGTGACCAGCATAAGGTTACATAGAAGGTGAAGAAGGTGCAAGGACAGAGGGAAAGAGAGCAAAATGTACAAGGAAATCAATATTTGAGACCCAGAAGTAGATCAAAAAAAGGGAACAAGGCTGACAGGAGACCAGCTGATTTTGTTTCTTGCATGTGTTATCAAATGTACCGATCAAGCCAAAAACAAGACAGAGGAGATCAAAATAATTGTGAAGGAAGTGGAGAAGGTTTTAGGGGTGAAGGATGTATCCTGGGAACAAATCAATGAAAGACTGGAGGTAGATGGGAGTCCAGGAAGTGCAGAAGAGAGCACAAGCTGATTATTCTGCAATGGAATGTGAGAAGCTCAATAGCAAAATGGCCAGGAATTTAAAGGTTTTAAAGATCTTAAAAAAGAACCAGATGTCATGTGTTCAAGAAACTTGGCTTAAGCCTGAGTTAGATTTTGTCATCAAAGTTTATGAGAGATGGGTAGAAGGACACGGAGGAGGGTGTGTAAAGCAAGTAATGCAATATAGAGTATTGGATAGAGGAACCAAGGTGGAGTATGTAGTATGTAGTAACTGAAATTTGGGCAGGAGAAAGAAATATCAAATTTTCTAACTTTTATAATCCATATAAGAAGCTTTTGACAAGATTAATGGAGAAACTGGCAGTACATGTTGTGGGGAAAGTAATATGTTGTGGAGATCTTAATGCCCATAGCACATTATGGGGTGAGTTTAATGATGACAATGGAGCCCACTGGTGTCAAACTCATTGGCAGGGGTTTACATATGGAAAGAAGTTAGGGGAACAATTATAGGGAGTGATCACTGTCCTATGGTAACTGAAGTTGGTTTGAAATTTGAGGAATATGATCCAGGGGTGTTGCAGAAGCGGTCATTTAATAATGCTGATTGGAAGAAATTTCAGTTTATCAGTGATCAGGAAGTATAAAAAAATGATGTCAGTGCAGATGGTGATAATCTGAATGTTCTCTTAGTAGAGGTATTCTAGATGCTGCAGAGCAGTCGATACAAAGGAAGGGAGGTAATCACAGAAAGAAGATGGTACCATGGTGATATGGCTGCAGCTATTTAATCTACGAATCATTTGTACAATTAATCGAGTAATCGGATAAGCGCATTAAAATGTTTTAATTAACATCTCTTGAACCCCAGCGAGGCCCAAATGGGGGTCTGCCAGCAAGTTCTGCAACAAAGAGCATCCAACAGCACACTGATCATGTAAAAATATAGTCATACATCAAATTAAACAAGACAAACTTAGAAACAAGCTTATGTAAGTCATTTTACATAAATCGAAGACAACTCCAATACCAAGCAAATTAAAAACCACATATCAAAAACTCACTAGCACCTTGTCTTAAAGGACGTCTTGTTTCTGTGTGCATGGTTTTACCTTAGCTCTGAGCAAAGCTGAAAAACACAGTTTGAAAATTTGACTGGCCTTTTAATAATTTGCAAAAAACAAACAAACACAAAAAACACAACAAATCACCACTGAGCATCTCAGTGAATGAAAAGCCAACAGAGCAGTTTAAAAAACCCTTTATCATCAGGGATATAAGGCAAATTAGTTTCTTACCTTAGCTGTCATGTCATGAAAAGCAGTTTTGTGGGCATGACACTTATAAAACATTCCTAAATCATCGTCCTGCGGTTTGTCCCAATTCACCCACTTAACCATTTCCCTTCATTTTGAGTGACACTAAATTACAGGGGTTGGTGGCAAATCAGAAAGGGACACTCCTGGAGCAGAACCAAGTCAACAGGGGGCAAGAAGTCGCTATTTAGATGTTATGTTACCAGCCAATTGTAGAGAAATAATAAATATGATAGATACCCTACTAATATGCTACAATTTTATGACATCCATCTGGATTGCATGATGCGCTTCTCTCACGATCTTTATACATATTTAAGGTTCTGGCAATGATACAAGCATGCTCAAAACATGAAAGTAACATCACATCTACCAAATATTTTATTTAAACTGACTGACCTTAGCAAACGTATATTTGTGGTAAATATTAGCTTCTGTGATGCTGTCCTGGTGGATTTTGTTTTGGCATTTGTTTTGGTATTGCAATGTACTCACTGACATCAGGGACTCATTTGATTGTGGTGGAGGCTCGCGAAATTGAGGGTTAGTGAGAATAGGGAGAGTTAGTAAACAAATTGGGACGGACCGCTTCCGCCTTTGTAGCCTGCCATTATGACCTGTGAACTTAATTGCATAGGCCAATTAGATTGGAAAAAGTAGGCAATCAGTGACCTTAGTGGAAAGACTTCCTGAATCTCTGATTACACCAGATATACTGGATATAGGAGTAGAGATAGTTCATCGGCCAATGTTAAGAAAATGGTTACTCTTCCTGTCTCCTAAATAGACATGGTCACCTCTCCCTTCCAATCAGAGCCCGCTCTGCCTAACCCCCCACGCCCCCACCTCTCCCCCTACCTCGTTTGGAACAGAGGATCTGTCTGTGCGGATTGAGAAGCAGATGGATGCTATCTATGCTAGCTGACCGGTCTGCCTCCTTCAAGAATGAAAAGACATTCTTTCTGTTACTACAAGCTATTGCTGCACAAAACTTGGGCATTTTTTATAATTAATAGCAAAAGTGACTTGGCTTCTGAGTTGGACAAGGCTCAACAAAGTTAATTTTCTCATGATTTGTTTGAATGAAAAATGCCATTTTAGTGTCAGAATATTGGAAAGATGTGTGGTTTGTGGAAACTGAACCCAATGTTTACTACTATTTACTATACTGCAAGGTGAAAGATTTGACCATAAACTGTGATCAGATTCATTTTCCTCATAGACTGTAATTCACTCCGAGCTGCCACCAAGGGGCAAACTCCCCACTTCCGCATTGAAGCCAACCAGTAAATACAAAATCTTGCAATTCCTTGACTGACCGCTTGAGGCTGGCTCCAAAAGGGAGCAAATTCTCATTGGAGCCCATATTAAAATGGCCAACTTTAGAGCAGAAATAAACATATTTGCAGCCTGGTTCAAAAAAAGTTTTTTGCCTACAGCTTCTCTACCATCTCATGAAAACTCTGAGGGGACTGAATTTTTTTCTAACTCATTTGTTTATTTTATATTTAAGTTTAAAATTTGGTCATTTTTGCATAAATTAGGGCATGGCCTCGTTGATTGACAGCCTGTTGCTGGCTAGCTGGGGGCTGTTAGCTGAGTGGGTGTGATGTCTGTCCTTCGACCCTGCCTTAGCCCCACGTCTTTTCCCATATTTGGTTTTTCGTCGTTTAGGCGGGCTCTTGGCGGAGTCAGGCGCAGGCAAATGGCGGCACCCAGGATGAGATTTCCGAGACTTCACTTGTGCTCAGGCAGAAACCAATGGGTGACGTCACGGAGGGTTTGTCCAGTGTTTTATACAGTCAGTGGTTTTAACAACCACACTTGATTCTCACATCTCTGCAGTTAGTTTTCCATGATGTCGATGTTATGATCACTAAAACTATAAAGCAAGACCTAAGCTTTAGGAAACCAGAATTTCCCTTTGAATACCCCATAGTCTCAACACTGCATCTCTCACACCCCTACTGGCAACATGGTGGCTGTGTAATAAATGGCCATCCTTGGGGTTATAAACTACTTCTCTTTCTCTCTCTCTCTTTTCCTCTTTCCCTCTTTCCCTCTCTCTTTATGTTTCTTTTTTTTCACACACCAACACACTTATAAAATACACAAAAGGGCTCTGCACTCCATTCTAGCCCACTAATTCCTATTCATTTAAAACAGCCACCAGGGCACAGCGTAGCCTAGCCTGGTTGCAGACACCAGCCATTCATTATTTAGTTGCTTGCTTTATGAATGGCTTACAGGTGGATGCTACAACAGCAACCAAGCAACACTGCTCGTAAATCAAAACAAACATACATACAGACTTTCTTTTTTACCTTTTTAGCGCAAGCAGAGTCTGAAGATGCAGAACACCATGTGAATTTGTGTGCGTGTATGTGTGTGTGTGAATGTGTGTGTAAAATGTCGTCAATTTCCCTCTAGGCACTTTCTCTTGCTACTGTTTAATTAGTAATGAGGACAAATATTTGTTTCTTCCAACACTGAAGGAGGGAGAGGAGGCAAGACAGAGAGTAAGAGACATATAAATAGGGAAACCCCGCCGGTCTCAATTGGTTCCCTTCCGTTTGCTGACAGAATCAAGCTGTCAGGTCTCTCCGCAAAGACAAGCAGTGATAGAGAAGGCCACTGTAATCGGTCTGTGTGTCTGTCTGTGTGTCTGTGTCTGTGAACCAACCTGAAACCACACAGCAGCTGTTTAACATAGTCTACGGTATAACTAATAGATCACACTATGTTTCATTTGTCAACATGACACTTTCTCCTATACTGAGTAACACCCCAGGGCTGCTCCTCCTGCCTCTCTTTGTTTTCTTTCATACTCCTCCTTTTTGTGCTTTCGTGTTCTTTCTGTCCATCTTCACTCTTTCTAACCTTTGCAGTTGTTCTCAATTTCTGTCTGCAATTCATGACTCAAACTATAGACAAGTAGGGAGACCAGCTTACCAGAACAATGCACTGGTCCTCTCAAGATGTAGCCACCACTCTCATCTACCAACTATGATGGATGACAAGATGGACTGTGAGTTTCTCTGTGAGTTTTGTCATGTCAGTGCTCCTTTTTTGTAGGACCACTAGAAAGTCTACGATGTTTTCACCTCTGTGTGTGCATGTTTCTGGTTGTTCTTGACTTGCACTAAAAGTGAACATATATTTGCTGCTGCAAAAATCTCGTTTATTAACAGGGATAATAAAGGTTCATAGAGATATTGCAATAACATTTGTTAACCATTCTTGAGCTAAAAAAAGGGGAAAAAGAAAAAAACAAAATGCATCACATCACATCCACAACAGCCAAACTCAAAAGTGTTTGTGTTTGTTTCAAAGTTGAATAAGTCAAAATATAAAATAAAGTCTATTAGTTGCATCCTTTAAATTCTATTGAAAATAGTATGCCATACACTATTTCTCTGTTCACCTGATAGTCACACCTTTAATTTTTGTATCTCATCATGTATATTACCTTTGGATGTTACTCTTCCAATAATACAACATAAACTGAATCTCTCCACTGCATTAAGCTGATTCTGTTTTGTTCAGAGTATAAAAACAAAGGGGGTATACAGAAGGGACCTGTTGCACTTAAAAAAAAAGGCTATATATTCAAATTCAGACTGTGGTGCACCCAGAACTGAGTTTTCATGTCTCTGTATGTGTGCCAAATATAATGTGTGCCATGTTTTACATACATCCATAATAGGCCTGCCAGTTGCTTACTATACAGCCCACACAATTCATTAAGATGTGATTCAGGCAATATGTAGTCATTTTTGTGCCTTTATGAGTGAGACAAACTTTAAGTAAATTTATTTTGCCACCTTGCATTGGAAGCTTTGATGAATCTGATGTGCAGAGATGGCTTTAGTTCATCTGTACATCTTACAGAATTAGGCCTCATCACTTATCTTCACTCTTTGTGCATTGTTGTGTTTTGTGTTTTCTGTGTGTGTGTTTGTGTGTATGAGAGAATGGCAGCATTGCAGTCATGATTGATGGGCCCCTCTCTCTCTTCCAGATGCTTCCACTCAGCTCGTCTTTCACCGCCAGGCCTCTGATTTTGTTTCCACTCTGTCACTCACTCACAGAAAACACACCTACACCTTCATGCACACGACAAATGCCCACACACAACACACACACCACACACAAAAACACTGATTCTGTTTCCAGTTCGTCAGTCACGCAGATACACACAGAGATGTGAAAGCAGTATGTGACAGCGCATCTTACGGTGCTCTCAGTAACCACGTACATGCACGTGCACACACACTCACACACATTAGATTCTGCTCTGTGTTGTGTTTTGCCCAACTGACCTCTTGAAGAAAATAGCTTGTTTCAGGCTGTGTTGTGTTTACAGTCGTCAGGTAGACAGATATATAAAGATTATGGTTAGGATCCTGTCTGTGTGTTTTTGTGGTTGGTTGACTTTGACTGAGTTGTTCATAATCATTTTTGTAATGGATTTCCAATGATTTTCGTTCCCAAGTCATCAAATATGAACAATAATTTATCCTGCCCCTCTCTCTCAGATCCACATCCACCATTTAGCAGGTACAGTACAAGCTAGCATTTGTATGATGCCCATGCCAGAAATGCTTTGTAGCATATGGTTTAAGTTGTGAAATGGTTACAGTTTGGTTTAGTTCAGGCTCTTACCATGTGTCCTGGAAAACCTGAAAAAAGTTGCATGATTTTCCAGCCATGAAAAATATATGGAAAAAAGGAGAACAAGTCAAATGTCCTGGAAATCTTTTGTTTTACATTGTCCCTTTTTATTTGAACTGACAATCAACTCCTGGGCTATCACAGCACCCAAAAATGATTAACACTGCCACCTAAAAGGGCGAGGTTATGTTTAGGATCATAGTAATGTAAAAGAAAGTTTATGGATCATAGATGAGGTGGTTATCATTTCAGTTCAGGTATTTTCGGTTTTATTCAGCTGTTTCTTCCCTCTTGTATCATGTTTTGATCCCCTTCCTGTAATTGTAATTTCAACATTAAGAGTATAAATAAAACAAAACAAGCCTTTATACAGTTTATAGATATGAATGAATATGAATTAATATGAATGAATATGAATACGAAAATGCATGAAAAATTACTGGTCATTAAATGACAGAACAGGTTGGTCAGTGCAGTACCAAAAAACGTATCTGCTGCTCCTGTCATAGCACTTCAATGTAAACTAAGGGAATGTTCAGAGTAAAAACAAGCCTGACAATGTGAATATCTTTCAAAAGTGTTGATGTCAAGAACTTTGTATGTTCATCAACTTTTGGCATACAGTTACCCACATTTCTGCTATTCTACAGAATAAAAAATCATTTTCATGTGAGGTTTTTTAAACAAATAAACAATGCTGGTGATGCACTAATCTGTGTGAAGTCAGAAAACTTGTTAAACTGCAGCTGTAAAGAAGCACAGTTACAGCGCTCCTTTACTTACTTTGTTGTGTAGCGGTTAGAGACTAACCAACCAGTCTGAAAAGCAGCCGGCTGTGAGGTTTGGAGAACATAGGAGTCTAACTACCTGTACCCCTTGAAACACACACTCAAACTCACACACACATACACACACGCACACACACAGACTTGCATGCACCATGATTCATAACCCAGTGTGCTGCCATTTGACACAAAGGCAATAGGAGCAGCAGCCTGTACAAGCCTGGACTTTTATTCCTTTCAATTTGTCTTGCTTAAAAAAACGAACTGGCCATGAGCCGGTGAATAAATAAATAAAGCGGTAGCCACTGAGGGGAGGGAGAATGGATGGATGAATGGCTCCGTCTCAGCAGTGAGGAAAGTTACTGTGCTGGGGGAGAAAGTCTGGGTTGTGTGTGTTGGCATATCTTTGTCTGTATATGTGCATTTGGGTTTGCATGTGCCAATTTATATGTTGGCACATGTGTAAGTGTATTTTTTCCAGTGTCAACATGTGCAAGTGTGTGTGTGTTTGTTCAAATGATTTTGTATACCTATGTTTAGAATTTTTTTTGTGTGCATGCAATGGCTGAAAAAGTCTGTGCTTACAGGGACACTTGCACACATACACATAGCTGTCTGCATGTGTGCTTGTCTGCATGTCTGAGCAGCTGTCTCCTGGCCTGCTGTTGATCATAGAGTGTGTATGCAGCCACAGTGATTTATCTATCAGAGCCGTCCCAAAACAGACAGAAGCAGCCGGGACTGTTTCTTTTCTCATCCTCTCAGGTTGTTACTGTTGGCCTCCATGATAGCAATATAAAATATTGAATTAAAATTGAATACTGCTTTAAGATGAACTTAAAATAAAGGTTGATGATAAATTAGCACTGAGTAAGAACTTTAACATTAAAGCAATCCATAAAAAATATACTTCACTCTTTCCTATATGTTTAGCTATATTTAGGTACAGCATTACTGCAGAGCTATTCGAATATCGAAGTAATAATATATTTAGAACATTGGCCAAAAAAATCATACACTTACACTGCATACACACAACATACACTTTTACAAATTACGCATTCTTACATATTAAATGTTTTTTTTTTTTTTTTAGACCTGACAGACCTGAATGTCATTCTGATTGACGGACAAGAAAAATGCTTGCCACAGTGACAGGCAGTAAGAAAGTAAATTTCAGCCATGTGACTAATATACCCACTGCCATGTAGAGATGAGGTAAAACCAAACAAGGCATCAGGAAAAGGAAGGGCATAACCAATTCATGTGTTGCTATCACATCTGCCCTGTTTTGATTGTGTTGTGCTTGTACGTACTTGTGTGAGTCATCAAACAGCCTATCAGTGAAGACCGTGATCAAGATGCGCGAATAACATACTTGTTACCATCTGGGAAGATACAATGGAAACAAGTTCAGTGGCAGTCAAAGCCCACCATGTGAAGATTTATTCCAAGAGTGGCGAAAAGTGAAAGGAAATAAAAGAAGATGTTACAGAAAGCGATCTTGAGGCTGAAGTCCCCCCCTCATCTCTTAAATTGAGAATGTCAACGAGGCCATTCAGTGAGTAAGCAGCAATATAATGACTCAGGTGCTCAAAGAACATGGCAGGAGTACAAGGACAGCATAATATTTTGCAGTGCATGTCTTCTTAATACTAAGGAAGAACGAAGAGGGAATTTCGTCATTGTTGGTTCAACAACTATGAAATTGGAGACTGTGTTGTATCAGAATCAGAATTCAAGATGTAACGTTGATTGTATGTCCTTCTACAGAGCACAGTCTCTGCTCCTGCCAGCAACCCTGTCAGTGAAAGCCCAGACAAAACTGTCTGATGCTATCGCTAAGATGATGATATCCTTTTCTGAACAGCACAAATTATTGGTAAGAACTCAAGTTTTCTTGGATTTGCATGGATATGCGAGTAAGTTGATTTAGACAGGTCAAAATTTAGTTCAATTGTGGTCATCATCGACATCTTTTCCATGTTAATTTAAACTCATTTTAGATGTCTTTTTTTATACAGCTTAATTAAAAATAGACATGACCTATTTTTTTAATTTATTTTTCAGAAGTGTTTTTCTTCTGCTTGTTTGGTTTTTTGTTATACAGAGTAGTTATTTTGGAGAACATGCAACTGAAAAAATATAAGATTTATATAATTGAAAAAGTTAAACAGCACAGCTTTTAATAATGCCTAAATGACTAACAAATCACAATTCAATCTTCACTTTCATTAATTTACATCTTTATTTTCCATCATTCTAGCAGATCAGGGAACAGGGTCTTTTTTTCCAATAGCGAACAGACACATTGACAATACGCACAGCTACATTTGAAAAACTTGAGTCCTTGGCCTGAAAAACGTGAAATTACCAGACCCTTGGTCTAGTGATATGATGCAACTGCTTTGTGTCCCAAACCTCCCCTTCTCGCTGGTGCATGTTTGATGTGTTCAGCGGCATGCTGTCTTATCATGTCCTCTGTTGCGTTCTTGTTCCATTTCATGACTTCATGAGTATAAAAACACAAATGTGCAAATGTGCAACCTTTGATTGAATACTTAAACATCTTTGAAAACTCATACAGCAGCAAAGTATAAAGGATGGCAAAAGGATGACACAAAAAGCCTAGGGCTTGTTTCCATTGTGGTCCAATGTATTCACTGCAGTCATACAAAAACTAATTTGAATGCAAAATAGAAAAAGCAACAAAGCTAACGTTAGCTGACACTAACGTTTGTGTGCTAGCTTGACTAACGTTAGCTACTTAGCAACTTAGCTTTGGTAAGCGACTGAACAATGCATGATCAGCCATTGGACTGGTTATTTTCAAATGTAATGAGTTGGTTATATAAGGTTAACGTTAATGTAATGCTAACGCTTTTGGCGCACAGATGCACTATAGCGACAGCAACAAAGCTAATGTTAGCTGGCACTAACGTTCAAATTCACATGCATAGCATTAACCGAGCTAACTTAATTCATAAGTTAACTTATGAACCTTACCCTTAAATGTCAAACACAATGCCACACGTTCCGGTGCTTTCACACAGATATAAAGCAGATAACACCCAGAATGGAGGGATCCATAATGGCAGAGGGCATATACCAACAGCCAATCGCCTGCGTTGTCACAGCTGAACTGGCAAAATTATCGGCCAATCAATAGTAGATCGCATGGCATTAAAAAATTCTATTCTATCCATCCAATCCATGCAGACGGGAAGCTGTGCACGATATTTCAGAGCAATTTGGGGCCTTTCCCTGGTTACCATGGAAACAGACGACAAGAAGCGGAGTGACTCCTGCGCAAGCTGCCGAGTTGCCCAGTTTATTTCTACTAAACTGCAGAAAGGGTATAAAAAATTAGTGGGGGAGCCACAGTGCAAGTCATCAGAGTAAGGTAATGACAAAAAATGTACACAGTTGTATTGTGCAATATGGGTTCATGCAGTTATGGAAGGTACATCAACTCATGCTTTTTTATAGTAAGTAGATCATTTCGACTTGGTCATTTTATAAGTAGCTTGCAAGCTGAAAGAGTGTGGTCACCCCTGTCATAGGCTTTTTGTCCAGTATCTTGAGTGTTCTTTGGTGCAAACTTTAAATGGGTTTGAGAATACTTTTTACTACTTGGGACCATGTGGTAATACAATATGACAAGCCTGTAAAAATCATGTAGTGCATGTATAACTTAGCATCTATCGTCAAGTGGTTTTGAATGAATCTGAAGTTTCTTGGGTTCAGTTTGAAATGTACAAATAACCTTTTTCACCTGTTTTTCTAATGTTAGATGTGAGTCAACAATCATCTCCAAATACTTAGATTCTGAGATTATTTAAAACTTTTCTTCCTTAACGAAGGTTTCAGGCTGATTTAATATGTTCCTTCCTAATTGAAAAATACATGCATGCAATCTTGTTGGTATTTAAAGTAAGACAAGCAAGCCAGTCATTACTACTTTTACTAATACTATTACTGCTGTTATGACTGCACAGTGTTGCAATATTGATTGAGAATCACATGAAACCAAGATGACATGTTAAATACAAAAAAATAGCAAATTATAATATTGAAAAGCAGTGTGTTAGTTTTGTCTGGTAAAAAATCTGGCAGGCTGGTAAAAGTTTTTCACCTACTTGCCACCTTGACTGGTAAGCTGAAAAGTTAGTTTTGGAACCTGATTGAGTCCACACCTGAAATGACAAAACTTGTCTGTTTAAGATAATTATTAGGAAAAAAAGTCAGCAGTGTTTTCCCACATAATGATATCAGATATCTCCTCTCCTTCAATTCACCTCCATATTTTTTTTATCCTAGAATTTCTCCCTTCATCTCTGTTCTTCATCCATTCAGTCCATTTATCCATACATACATCTCATTATTTTCTAACTAACCAAGTTATATTTGCTCTTTTTTATCTGATAACATTTTGCATGGTTATGGATTGTTATAGATTACTTTTCAAGACAAGCATAACTTAACAGTAATTTATTTTTCATGTAACCCAATATGTTCTTTGTTGTACTTAGTTAAGGGTAGAATACATGACAGAAACTACTTGATGCTTAAAATTATGTACAAAGTGCAGGACTCTCATACATGAATCCAGGTCATGTTTGTGATTTGGTTTAGACAACTTAAACTCTGGTTAAATTAAAGGAAAGAGCTTTGTGCTGATGAAAAAATGTTTCAGAAAATCATGTGTTTGTAAATACTCACTAAATTTTATCGATGGGATTTGTGTACACAGACATTATTTTTTTATATTTTCAAGTTGTGCTGACTGTCACAAAATGAAGGATTATTCTTGCTTATGTACACAATTCCTATTGATCAAATTTGTGACAATTTCATGACTCGCCATTATACTAGGATGCAATTCTACATGTGTTTATCTCTTAGACACTCCAGTCTTGATTTGTGAACATGTATAACTTTTCCCACAAGGGGTTTGGTGTATATGGGAATCATTACTTAACAGCAAGCAGAGCAAACACATTAAATATTGCATCCCTCTCTTCCTCCCTTTCATCTCATCTTACATCCTCCCATCCCTTCTTCATCTTCTTGCTCCCTAGACTGCCCTGTAGTTTAAATACACACTTTCCTGACGACAACACAGCATTGATCCGTGTCACCACACAAACTCATACACACAGATATAAACATGCACACACCCACACATGCACACACACCCACACATGCACACACACACGCACACACACCTGTCAAGTCAAAACCCAGGAGATTGTTCTGTTAGAAGTGGATTAAGGAGGGACATGGCACTAAGTGCTTGGTGTGTGTCTGTGTGTGTGTGTGTGGGTGAATGGCCAGGCCAATAAAGGGAGTATGTTTTATGACAAGTGAAACGAGTCCAGTGAGAAGCTGCCCAGTTCAATACCTCATCATCCACACCAAATTGTGCTGTGTGGACGACACACTCACACAAAAACTGATGTGTGCAGCAGAAGTCATTTCATGGCAAATTGTCTATTCCAGATGACAGTCACATCGAGGTACAGTACACATACACGTGCAGTATACATAGTAATAATAATAATAAAGGAAAAACCTAAAAGAAAAAAAAATGTACACACTAATGGTAGCAAGACCAACTTGAATCGAATAATAAAGGTGTTCTCCCAGATAAGGCTGGTAAACATTAAAAAATGTGAAGTTGTAAAGAGCAGAGGAGTCCCTATGGTATAATGCACTGATAAATTGTTATGTGGTGTTACACAATTATCAATCATTTCCAACTAAAACAGGCAAAGTACTGTAGATACACACACAACTGCAGTAGTTTCTTACTGGATTATTCCAAGAATATTTCTGTTGGCCTGCAAATGTCTCTGTTTGCATTGTGCAGTTAGTCCAGTGCTGGCTAAAGCAAAATAGTTGACAGGGAGACAAAAATTCAGAATTTTTGTGAATATTGGAGTGATATCTGGACATCTGAAGCTTCTTGCAGTAGACATGTCAGATTGATGCGTGGATGACAGCTGATCAGACAAGTTTAATCACATCTTAGCATTGACTTGTGTTCCTCCTTTACTCTAGTGGGATCCACAGGCTGTAATGTAACTCCACTCTTGAGCAACCTGGCAGCGAGCAAATTGAAATCAAACGCAGCCCAGATTTGCATTCAAGCAGGCTTATTTTCTTATCTACTCAAAGTCCTTGTTGAAGTTGGTGATTCTGAAAATGTGACTCAAAGGGGTTAGGAAAGGTAAAGATAATCAGTGAAAATTTTAAAACAAAAAAATTGGGGTGAGTTGCCATATACATGGACATTTAAATCTACTGCTCACATTTTTTTAAGGCCAAGTTGTAATTTTATTATATAGTAAATATGTACTGAATTTTGTCCTCTTAAAGAAGGAGTGTTGTTATGCATTACAGATGACTCTAAACTTTTTTTCTGTGTGTTTCCGTTTATTTTAGTTGATCTTTGCAGCACATTACTGCCCTTTACATTAACTGTGTCAACACGATACTTTAAGCAATTTTTTTTCACAAAGTGAGGTGGCTTGGGCTGGATGTAGCTCTAAATGTAGAGGGTGTCATATACTAATCACATGGTTAATGGCTCGATCCCCGACTCCTCTAGTCTGCAGTCAAGGTGTCATTGGGTAAGACACTGAGCCTTGATCCCAAAGCAAGCTCCATATGTGTGTGAATAATGTCCTGAATTTAGGTACTGTGCAGAGAATCCACCTGCCATTAGTGTGTGAATGGATGAATGCTGATCTGTGTTGTAAAGAGCTTTGGGTAGTTGAACAAACACCATAAAAATGCTGTATATTTTGAACAAAAGTTACTTTTAATCTTATTTTGCAAAATCCACCTCAGGCCATAGCCACTTAATAAGTCATTTCTTCACAGAAAACATGTAATGACAAATGATTAAGTATAAAGTTGCCTGTTAGGTTAAAAAAAAATCTTTCAGTTAATTATACACAAGAAAACTGATTTTGACAGTTTACCATTTTTGTCAGACATTATTTTGGACATTGTTTAAATCACCTCTTAATATTTTAAAAGTCAAGAACTACATGTACAGTAGATGCAACATGGCTAGTGGGAAAATCTGCATGTTTTTTTAGGCAGGAGTGACTTCTGTGGGACGCTGATGATAGCTTTGCCTTTGCTTTAGTGACCAGGGGAGAACAAAAGTAAGGGCTCTTTAGACTTGGCAAGTAAGAGATGAGTGACACACATACATAAGGCACACTGCCAGGGCAACATTGTATCATCTGGTAGTAGATGTCCATGATCTATTTCCTGTATGTGAAGGAATTTCTCTAACCCTTTCGGCCTTCTTACCTCCCTGTCTGCCACTATACTTTTTTGCACTTAAGTTGAGCAAAGTTGATGATTGTGTCACACAGTCCCTTTGTTTCAATCAGTATTGTGTCTTACAGTTATTTGTGTAGACTCTTCCCATTTGCCCTCGCCATAAGGACCAAGGTTGAGGGCTTTGCTTTTCCTAATATTAAATAGGCAAGAGGATAGCTCATTACGTCAATAGACACTCAGAGACAGACACTGACCTCTGGTACGAGATACTGTCACCTTCACTAGGGTGACGTTCAACGGAAGTTAGGTAGAAAAGTTTATGTTCTAATGCCCAGTAAGATCCTGAAAGTGTTCAGCTCTGCCTTATTTGGATATGCAGTGTAGAACTAGAGACATGTGAGGACACAAAGATTAAATATACCTTACACTCAGGACAGCCTCAGACTGGTGGTGGCAATACTCATGATTACTTGTGAATGTTGCTAGTACTGATCTCCTTGATGTTGTGCTCTGCAATAAATGCCTCCGCGTAAGACATCTGCTGTCTCCTGACCTCCGCATTCCCTCCAGCTCATCTTTGACCAGATTTTTCCTTGACACAGTATATGATCAATAAATGTTGTCTTAGAGTGACATTTTGCAAAAAAACAAAAAAAATGCAATTGTGCATGTTAAATTAGCACTGAGGCATCATTTAATGTGCACACAGCAACCTGCAGACACACAAACACACACACATACCCCTATCTGGTCGAAACAACATGCTCCAATTAACACCCCCTTAATCGCTGTGCAGCAGACCCCCACACCCTAAGCAGAACCATCAGAACCCCAGCAACCTTTGGAATCGGCGAATCAAAGAGCAGACATCTCTCAACAAGGAAGTAATTGGCCTGACCCTGCAACCTCCAGTGCCTTACATGGGGAATGCACCGAATCAAAACCAGCTACTACAAAACACGCCCACACTGCTAACTAGCGCCTTGGTCGCTTGAAACACACACACACATAATGTATACAGTAACAATCACACACGTGCACACACAAAGATGCGTCATTAGTGGCTGTGCTGCGCTCATTGCTCATTAGACACAAACTAGGGAGAGATGTTCAGTTGATGGGGAGGTGAAGTGGCTTCCACTGCACATACACACCGAACACAGTCACACAGGAATGTTCATACCAACATAAAAACGATTTGGTCTTCATCTAGTGAGGACAAGAAGCTGCAAGGCTAATAAGGCAGTCTTGCAAATAGAGAAGAAAGAGGAGGAGAGAGAAGAAGGAAACGATGGAGAGACTTCCATTCCCCCCAACTGTTTAGAGGAGTTTAAATTGATGCTGGGACAGAAAGATTGGGACTTTTTAATTAACCTCCTAGGAGGGAAGAAATGTCTAGATACTATATGTATATACTGGCAAATGCCATCATTAGAGTTTTGTGAATACAAGCATCCAGACCAATTTAAAAAAGTCAGCTTATCAGCAAAAAGTTTGCAACCCAAACAGGCAGTTTTTTGATTTCAAACACAGTATTTAAGCCTTGAGGGATTTTGTCTAGCGTGGTTTAATGAGAGCTGTGCATCCTTTCTGAGTTAGTTTATGACAGCAGCATTTTTTAAACATAATATTGAGTGAATGAAATCTTACAAAGCTTACAGGTAATTATGACTTTCCTGTAGTGGATGCAAATTGTGGTGATCATATACAAACATAAAGGTCCTATATAATGCCCCTTTCGACAGTGTTAAAAGGTATTAGAGGTCCCAAAATCATACCTGTGAAGTTTCTTGCTTAAAACCCCAATTGGATCACATGCAAAGGCGTGCCCATGTACTTCTCTGTTTTAGACTTCCTCTGAACTTGCTGTTTCTATGCCTGTAGCTTTAAATGGAAATGAGCTGTGGCTCACACACCCCTCTCTGGAAGTCTATGTGACTTTGGCCACACCCCTATGCTTATGGTTAGTGTATCGCTTACAGGGCGGAATCAGGCCCAGTTTGTATTAGTATCAAAGCATAACAGTTATCATAATGGACCAGTGTGTGTTGCAATCCATTTGAAATTTCTACATATTTCATTTAAACTTTTTCCAGATTATCTTTTTTTTTAGATGTATCTGTGTTCTTAGTATAATAATT
The DNA here is from genome assembly GCA_029814765.1 of Acanthurus leucopareius. Taxonomy (NCBI): domain Eukaryota; kingdom Metazoa; phylum Chordata; class Actinopteri; order Acanthuriformes; family Acanthuridae; genus Acanthurus; species Acanthurus leucopareius. Next base: position 4,009,150 of record JAQMCX010000008.1, read on the forward strand.
TAAGCAAATTTCCCTATCAAAGGTGTCTAATTATCTGATTGACTAATAAATTTAAATAGTTCAGTAAAAATTTTTCATTTTATTTATTTAACCTTTATTTAACCAGGTCAGTCCCATTGAGACACAATGATCTCTTTTCCAAGGGAAGCCTGACCAAGACAGCAGCTTAAGTCATTAAGTTTCATAAATACAAATCAAACAACAACATAAAAACAAGTACAAACAGGTCAGAGCAATAAAGTTATATAATGGGGCTTTCATGTAAAGCAGGAGCAAGAATGGTATGAGGCTGATTCCAAATTACTTACAAGGTTTTTAAATGTTCCAAGAGAAACTAATTCCTTCAGGTTCAGAGTTTTCTGTAGTGAATTTCAAGCAGCGGGTGCAAAATGCATAAAGGAGTGCTTGCCGAACTCGGTGCGAACTTTGGGGACTTTTAGTCATTGGAGCATATGGAGTAAGTACTCTGGGTTCTTGTAATATTGCCACATAAATATTGGGGAAGTAGGCCTAAAATTACCTTATATATAAAAGTGGTGCTTTGCAACTTGTAACAAATCTCAGAGCACCATGGTACACAGAATCCAGAGAATGCAGACATTTTGCAGGGGCATTCATATAAAGAAGGTCGCCATAATCCAATACAGGAAGAAAGGTAGCAGCAACCAACTTTTCTTGGTAGCAAAAGTAAAGCATGCCCTGTGGCAATAAAAAAAAAAAAATAGTTTCAGTTTTAATTTTTTGGTCAGGTAATGAGTGTGACCAGCAAATGAGCAACATATCAATCTTTGGGAGCAAGCTACGAATATTTAGATGGATTAAACCTAGTCCAGACCTTTCCCAGAACTCAGAGGGCGGGCTACATGTAACAATATCAGAACCTGGATTTGGCTGTAAACCAGAAATCAACAGTAGGAGTAACAGCAAGTATCGTTTCCTAAATCCATCACGGTTACTGGGAGCTTTTTTTGAGTGTAACATAGCCGCAAATAAGGCAAGAGACTTTTCTGACAGGACGAAATTGGTCTCTAGAGAAAAAATGCAAACAAGACACAATCCTTTGGCATAGTTAAAACAGTCCACGTAGGAAAGAGACGATGCTTGCACGGTTGGACCACTGAGCAAGGCAACCGTTTGAGGGCTTTGAACAATCAGGGGGTAATACACCTTCCCTGGTGTGCACACCCCATGGGAACCGGTGAAGTCCCAGAGAGTCACAGCAGCAACAAGCAAAGCAAGGGGGAAACACCTTGTCTCCATATGGACTTAACTCCAAAGGGAGAGAATAGTATGTGCAAGTCAGTGTGACCAGCAAAGAGCAAGCTGCAGCTGCAGAGCTGGTAGAGGATATCAGTTGCAGGGCTGATTGACCCCAACTGCTGCAGGGCCAGTGGGTGCTGGTAGCCTGGTAGAAGCCAGCTAGTTGTTGCAGAGTTGGAAGCTAGTGGCCTGGTGGAGGCTAGCTGTTGCAGAGCTGAAGGCAGTAGCTTGGTGGAGGCTATCTGCTGCAGAGCTGGAGGCTGGTAGCCTGGTGGAGGGTAGCTGTTGCAGAGCTGGAGGCTAGTAGCCTGGCGGAGGCTAACTGTCGCAGAGAGAACTGCTGATGACTAGCTGCTGCAGAGCTAATGGGGAGTAGCTACTGCAGAGCTAGTAGATCCCAAAAAGGCCCAGGCTTCAAACAATTCAAAGGCAAACTAGGCCTCAAACAGTTCTGAGACAGTCCTGAGACAACTGGCACATGAATGTCTGAATTACATAAAATGTACGCCAATCAACCATAAAAATTATGACCACTGACATGTAAGGTGAATAACATTGATTATCTTATTCGAACGGCACCTGGCAGTGGGCAGGATATATTAGGTAGCAAGTGAACATTTTATCCTTGAAATAGATGTGTTGGAAGCAGAAAAAAAAATGGGTGGGCACAAGGATTTGAATGACTTTGACAAGGGCCAATTGTGATGGCTTGACAGTGGGTCAGAGGATTTTTAAAACTGCAGTTCTTGTGGATGTTCCCAATCTGTAGTGGTCAGGACCAACCAAAAGTGGTCTACAGAAGAAAAAGTGGTGAACTGGTGACAGGGTCATGGGTGGCCAAGGTTCATTAATGCACATTGGGTGTGAGGGCTGGCCCCAGTTGTCTGATCAAAAAGAAGAGCTACTGTGGCTCAGAATGCTGAAAAAGTAATGCTGGTTCTGATAGACAGGTGTCAGAACACACAGTGCATTGCAGTTTGTTGTGTATGGAGCTATGTAGCTGCAGACCAAAAGTGCCTACAATGGGCATGTGAGCACCAGAACAGGGCCACAAAGCAATGAGAGAAGGTTACCTGGTCTGATGAATCACATTTTCTTTTACATTTTTATTTTTTATGTGGATGGTTGGGTTCGTGTGTTTGCCAGGGGAAGACACGGCACCATAACACAATACAGGAAGAAGGCAAGCCGTCGTAGGCAGTGTGATGCTTTGTCTGTGTTGTGCTGGGAAACCTTGGGTCCAGCCATTCATGTGGATGTTTCTTTGACACATACCACCTACCTAGACATTGTTGTTGACCAAGATCAACCCTGCATGGAACCAAAATTCCCTGATAGCAGTGCCTTGTTTAGCAGGCTAATGCATCCTACCACACTGCATAAGTGGTTCAAAAATGGTTTGAGGAACACAATGATTTTGAGGTGTTGACTTGGCCACCAAATTCTTCAGATCTCAATCCAAACGAGCGTCTGTGGGATGTGCTGGACATAAAAGTCTGTTCCATGGATCCCACCTTTCAGCTTACAGGACTGAAAGGATCTGCTACTGACTGCTTGGTGCCAGATGCCACACCATACCCTGAAAGGTCTAGTAGAGTCCATGCCTCGATGGGTCAGGGCTGTTTTAGAGGCAAAAGAGCGACCTACTCAATAATAGCCCAGAAAGCAAAAATCCATTGAATCAACATTGAAATATGGTCATGGCTTAAAATTGAATCAACATTGATGTCAGCCATTGAAAATAACATTGAAAGCGCTCGTTATGATCAACATTGAAATAATGTTGAATTTTCAATCAGTCTCAACATTG
>JAQMCX010000008.1:4012319-4129070 GCA_029814765.1 Acanthurus leucopareius
CTGATTCAACAACATTTTTTCAAATGTTGAAATGGTAGCTGTAATTAAATATTGAATAAACATAGATTTATCAACTTCAACCAAAAATAACCAATTTCACCAAAATTCAACGTTGAATCACTGTATTTTGCTATCTGGGAGGTAGGTGGTCATAATGTTATGGCTGATCAATGTATGTGATTGGAGTAGAAGCCCAACACACCAACACCAACAAAGAGAGCAGAGGGCAGAAGCAGTGTGACTATAAATGACACCCAAATATGAGGTAGGATCTGCAGAGACTGTTTTTGTTGTGTATGGATGGAGTTTCGCACACTGATATGCATGTAGGTGATGCAAGCAATAGCTTTCATGAGTAAATATTTAAAGTAATAAAGAACTTTCTTTTGACCACGGGTACATGTGCGTTTGTAATTTCACTGTTAGCCCAAAATTTCAGTCTACATCTAGGACCTAATGACCTCATTTCATTTTCGGAAACAGAAAAGAGTTGCAGGGGGTGATGACTGTGTCATGCAAGAGAGAAATGTGCCTACACATAGCTGTGAGTGGGTGCATTGACGTGTCTAAGAGCCTAAATACCACCACACATTTTAGGTCTAGGGCTTGGTCTCCCTGGATGCCTCAGAACTATATTGTAGTAAACTACTCAATTTAAAAAAAATCCGTAGGCATGTTTGTTGTTGTTGTGCTACTGACTTAATGCGTCCTTTTTGGTGTTGGGGACTGCAGGCGCTTTCAGTATGAAGACTGCTTTCTGGTCTCTAGATTGTAGCCATACTTAATTGGGGTTTGTTATGGAGATCCTCACAGATTTCAACACTATGCTGCCTCTGATGGAGAGTCAGCACATTGCAAATATAAAAGTAAGAGTGGTCACAAAATATATCAGGTGCTGTGTTTACTACGCAATGACACTTGAAATATTTATTCATCAAAACATATTGCTTTCACATGCTTTTACTATTCAGACCTCAATTCATGTGCAAAAGAGACTGTCAAAGTTTTTGATTGCAGTGGTAGTAGTAAGAAGTAATAGGTAGTGTTTTTTTTGTTCATTTGACTTAGGTGCTGTAAAGAAATGTTTATAATGCAAGGGAAAACCATGGCTTCTTAAAATTGTTTCTACTATTTGGAGAATTTTGCAACATTCTCTGTTTTATAGTTGACTATGATTTTATTATGAAACTCTGTTATTCCAGCAGGATTTTCTGTTTTGCACATATGTTATGGCCCTAATTAGGAACACGCATAAACACATTATTCCAAGTGCAGATACAGACACACTTAAAAATCTACACACAACCACACTTAAACACTATAAAACTCACTATTACAATATTTCACACTAACACCACTCCTAATTTAAACACACACACATACATGCATATTTACTATTTACGTTCCTCATCTCACTGCACATGCACCATATGTAACACTTGTACACAATCACACATGTGCTGTTAGTTAATCACAGTGTTAGATAGATAGCGGATGCAGCCTATGCTAATGTCTCAGTTAATGCTTCAGTGGCTCTCATTGAGAAATATATTTATCGCTTTATTATGGGCTCGTTTCTATAATTCATAGCAAGTACGCCACCCTAGATCACTCCCAGATGAATAGAACTGGGTAGAGTGTAGAGATGTAAGTGTAATTCACTGAGGTCTACTGCTGTTATGTCTCTCTCCATTTCTCTTCCACTCCCTCCCTCACACTCTTTTTCTTTTTTCTCAGTGTCTGTAGTTATGGATCATAATATTATGCTAGCTGTTGGTTGTGCATGCACCATTAATGATGTTGCCTCATGGGGAGGAACAACTGTTTCAGCAGGCAAGACCCCTCTGGGAGCAATCAAAGATACTGCATCAAGTGCTCTAACATTTTCCCAACTGTAAGTATTAATAATGCCATCATTAACCATGCCCAACCAATTGGCAGGGAGAACTGAATAAATAAGACCAAAGGGCGAGACACAACTGCAAAATTATGACATCTGTATTTGTGATTTTGCATGCCTTTGCTTGTCAGTCCTATTTTTTAAGCATCAACTCCATGAAACAGCAGCAGCTTCAGCAAATTCAATACTGTGGTCAGCCCAGTTCAGATATGCTAACTACGTCTTTTGTTCATTCAGGGTCCGATAAAAAGTTACTGTCACTGCTGCTCATGAATGGAGCTTTGCACAGTGATGTTCATGCAGCTGGTGCAAGTATTACCTTTGTTTCCAAGTTATAAGGTTTGATCAACATCATATCTGAGTTATACACTCTTTTGTGACCACTGGTACACGTGTTTTAGCTATTCCCTGACTCCCCAGCAAGGGCAGCATCGGGCTGGTGACTGTGAGAATCTCCGTCAGCAGGCTCAGGTTAGCCAAAACCAAGTGCTAATGATCATCACTAGTGATGAGAGCTATGTCTATTTCTAAGACCCAAATGACCAAACAGTAGTCTTAGCAGTGGAAGAGCCTGCAGTCTTCAAAACCAAAGGTGTGTAAGGTCAGGAGTGCAATCAAAAACATGCTGGCGGTTTTATTTGACAGCGGCGTTGTTGTCCCCTTGGATCAGACAACAAACAGGTAGTATCACTGTACTCCTCTGAGCTGCTATAGTGCCTGTTGTTTTGAATCATATCTAACAGTGTGTGAGCCAGTGGAATATAGAAGAGTTCTAAATAATTTGATAAACAATAGGGAGGTGAAATACAAGAGGAAGGATTACTCTTTTTTCTTCCTCTCAAGGAAGTGACCATTTGCAATGATGTGCTTTTTCTACCCAAGTGTTTACCCTAAATCATCATGACTGCACTTATCCCAGAGAGTGGAGGATCAGTAGGGAAAGGGTGAAAATAGGGAAATAAATGGTACTGAGGTATCAAGAGCATAAGTAAAAAAGCAAGAGAAAGTAGTGCAGGAATAGAGACAAAGATGATAAATGATAAAAAAAAGTTAAAGTACAGTGGGAATGTAAGGAATAATAAATATTAAAAAAAAATGAAGAATAATAAAATGAAGAAATTTGAGGATGAAGAGTGAAAAGGACTTAAGTGACACAATAGTAGGCCCATGTGATGCAAATGATTAATTTAGTTGAAATATTCATGCATAGTACTATTGACATTTGCTCTGGTAACATTTACTAAAAACCATGTCAGTGTACCACATTTGAGTTTGACAAAGGATAGGGAGGAAAGAGCAAAGAACAAATGAGTGTAGAAAATGTGAAAGCATCACGCTCATGCTGCCCCTGGTCATTCTTACTCTGCCTTATGTGTCACACACCATGTATGCACATCCACACATACACCATCCATCAACTTGGTGAAGAACTTTAAGCAAGAGATGCCAGTGGTTCCTGTGCCTGTAAAAGGGTCAGGTGCAGCATAGAGGTAGTGATTGCATGTGTGTTTTTGTCTGTGTATGTATGTAGTGCTGTCAGTAAGTTGTGGCCTGACAAGGCCTGGGTCAGAGTACATTTACTCACTGACATGACTCTAATTACAGCTCACAAACACATACACAGTAAGACACACACAAATACACAATGATGATGTCTAATGATGCCATGCTGCTGTGTGACAGCATGATGGAAACAAAGGCCACAGAGGCCACACAAGGGCTATAAAGTAACAATAACTTCTTTGTCAGGGTCTTTACTGATATATGAGCCCTTTATTTCCTTTTTACTACATGTAGATTTCATTCTGAAATAATGTAATAATTTTTTTTATAGGTTTGCACATCACACTGTCTGAAATTTATGAATTAATATGAGAGTAATAGCAGTTAAGGTTGTGTGAAGCAGAAGCACATTAGTTTGGTAGCACTAGGCACTTCGAGTTACCCGTAAATAGGACCTGATCTATTTTAGCATTTTTAGCTGCACGTGTTAGGGCTAAAGGAAAGGTGAGGTTAGAGACAAGTTGTGCCTCATCTTGAATGATAGAGACAAGTTGTGCCTGATCTTGAATGATCTTTTACCAATTTCCTTTGGCTTAATTGTTTCAGAAAAAGAGAGTCTACTTCTGAATCAGTACTGATCATGAAAAGCTGTTTTAATTTAGTAGAGAAGATGATTACTTACAAGGTTTGAGGAGTGGCGTGTTTTCTCTGACCCACCACTCATCAAGCATGGTTTAAGATTGCAATCATAAAAACTGGAACAAATTAACATAAATCCTTCCCCAGTGCCCTTTGGTTATGGGGATGATGTAGGAGACATCCTTCCTCCTTTGGTCAAATTGACTTATAATGCATGGTGCACTATTTTATAGGTAACTTAAGAATTGGTGACAGTGTACGCAAAATCGATAAAAATAGTCTTCTTGATACACTCTTATACATCTTGTACATTGTACTTCATACATGCCAGACTGCAGGAAAGAAACCGAACAATCACTCAAAAAACCTGTGTATGTATGTAGTACGATGTTTAACACTAAATGAAAAACTTGCAATTATCTAGAAACTACCAAAAAAGTCTGATGCATAGAACTCAATTCTTGGGTTCAGGTTTGACTGCAAATTGATTTTCCATTCACAAACAATTTCCTGTTAAAGGTTAGGTTAGGTTTAAGTTTTTTTCATACTTTAATGTGTGCTTGTCAGCCGGTCTCATTGTTAAAGCTGATGGCTGCCCCCCCTCTGTTAAAGTTAGTCCCTGAATGATAGTGTAGAAAGTTTACAGTATACTTCATGTTGGTCTTGTCTAGTCATCATCATGGTCATTAAATTAAAACTGTTTGCTGTGCTGCTTTTTTGTTTGTTACAAGATAATACTATTGTGTGTGTGTGTGTGTGTGTGTGTGTGTGCTTTAGACTTAACAGGTGCTGCACTGCCCTTGCAGTTGAGTTCTGCCTTTTACATTCTGCCCACCCCCATTATGAAACCATTATCATCCATAAAGAATCACAGTCAGATTACCACAAAGCTGCCCATTGGAAAACCTGAAACTAAGCAGTGCACAGCTTCCAAGGAACTACTGCTCCAAGGTTTGACATGTTAACTCCCTCTATAGTAAACTACACATCACTGCAAGTCTGTAGTCTACGCAGTATTTTACTAATTTTTATTATTTTAGTACAAATATGCCTCCACCTGTAGAGATCTATACAAAAGTCCAGAGTGATTCCAAACCAAGCTGAGTTAGATTGAATATAACTCAGCCCAGATATTGGCCAAAATAGAATATATAAAAATGATATAACACTAAACAAAACTAAACAATTGGCTCATAAGATTACATATTATCAAACTGAAATCTGTAGCCAAATGTAGATCTGTACTGCAGTCCTTTACATGAGGGCAGCCAAGTGCCCCTGAAGGGATAAAGGGTCTGGAAGTTGATTAAGACTGAGGGGAGCTCTCTACTACCTGCTTGCCCCTTAAAGAGCTCTTTATCCTGGGTATGAGGAGTTCTAAGGACCCTTCTCTCTCCAACCATCTAGAGATAGACTAGACTAGCATGCACATGGGCCGTCAGACCAGCAGACAGAAAGAGACAAATGCAGAGCAGAGAAATAAAGTGCCTCTTCACATTGTCAGTTAATAGTACCAGAGTGGGTTATAGGACAGAGGGGAACCTCTTGGCTGCCTGACCCAATGAAGAGCTCTCAATTCTGGGCTCACTGAGTCCCATAGCCCCCTGGCTCTCCTAGACCTTCAGCCCTGCAGCCCTGTTGGGTCAGAGCTAGCCCCACAACCCTACTCTTGAAGCTCGGTAATAGGCCCTGGATGAACTCTTCAAGGGGATTAAAAGCCTCCTCTGTCTCCTGGGCTCAGGCTTTTTAAACAGGTAGAATTTTTTTCACTACCTGTCAATTGTATTTAAGACTACTTTTATAAGATTAGTAATGCAAGTAATTGAATAACCAGTCCTTATTTCATATAAATGCTTAAATAAAGATTACAGTCGAGGCAAGTATATTTCAGCAGGGGGCAGTTATGATTAAGGACATTTAATCTGATGAATGTAAAAGTGGTCCACAACATGGCAGTTCTGAAGCTTCAGTGGAAACAAAAGCACTGTGAGGAAGGCAGAAGAGCTGAAGTATGGAGAAGAGTGAAGAGGCAGAGTGGCTTTTGAGTGGAGAGATGGAGTGGTGAACTCGAGCCGGGGTGAAAGAGAAGAGATGCAGAGTTCAACACAGATCAGATGAGGGTAGATGAAAGAGAGAGGAGAGAAGAAAGAGCAGAATACTGAAGTCTTGTTCAAAACCAACGCACTGCATGCTTCTGATGTTCCATCATTAAGTATTTTACATGAAACAACTGCATTCTACATTAATGTAATTAAACTCACAACTTCAAATTATGCAACCCTTTCTTCCAACTTAATTGATTCTGTAAAATATGTGTAAAATCATTCGTCTGTCATTGGTTCATTTAGCCTGCATCCATGTCTCCCTTTTATTATGGATGGTCTGTTATTAGAAACCCATTGGGTATTGTGTTACTATGGTATTATGTTTTTTTAAATTATTATTTTAAATGTACATTTTACTATGAAAAGTTATTCAAACCTTGAATTTAAAGCAGTTCCTAATGACAGTTTTATGAGTGGTCACAGCCTGACATTAGACAGAACTGTTAACTAGTTACATTGTTGCCATTTTCAGTAATATTACCTCCACTCCAAGTGATTACATGGAGAAGGGGGATTTCGATTTTTTCATAACTAATCACAAGAGACTAATGTCCCTGAAAGCAACTGACCAATAAAAGCTCAAGCTGGTTGAGTTGGGTGGTGGCCAGTGCTTTTTTTTTTTGTCTCATTCTGTTTTCAACATGGTGGCCACCTTAAAAATTTTCTAATAATACAGATAAACATTAAACTGAAATATTTTTTTGTAAACATTTTAAGGCAAGAAATATGCGATGTAGAAAAAGAATCTAAATTAAAAAAATGTATCATCTTGGTTTCGGCATACTCAATATTTTTTTTTGGCTGGCAAAGACTTGACTAACTCTGCATTACAATGACTCATAGAATCTGTTAACCCGAAGCTGTTAAGCGGGATCTGGAACCAGGCAAGTGATAAATTATTTTATGCAGGACAATTTCTTGCCCATGTACAGCGACTTCCATGAGTTTCCACTGGTTGCCTGGCAACCTTGTGATGTTGACAAGACTTCAGGAAGTGACTGTGTCCTAGTCTCCCTAATAACCCCTGGTAAAATCCCAAATTGTTTTTTTTTTTTATAGTTACGTTTTCGTCAAATTAAACAACTGTGACATATAGGGTGTTAGTTGGTGAGCTTCAGAGGTGCTGGTAGGAGGATTTTGTGTATTTAGACAAAGTCAAGATCGCTGGTTAGCAGGATAAGCTAAACTAAGCTTTTAAAGCAGACAATAGAGTGGTGTCAGTCTTTTCATCTAACTCTCAGCAAGAAAGAACAAAAAGCCTTTCCCAAAATTTGCTATTCTTTTAATGATAATATAAATATAACAGCATAGTTATTTTTAGACAGTAGTTTGCTTAGGGATTGTGGCCTTTATCTATTTTACCATGACAACCCCTCCGTTAACAAAACCAGGTCCATAGAGTAATGGCTATCTGGGTTTGATGAATAAGAATCAGACTGGCCTGCGGACAGATCTGATTTCAATCTCATCTAAAACATTTTGGATGACCTAGAGCACCAGTTGTGTTACAAGTGTCTTAAAACAGCAGAGCCTAACCCTGCTAATGTTCTTGTGGCTCATTTGGTACAAATCCCTAAAGTCAGAGGGTTTACTCCCATTTGGGTCCCAATATTTGTTAGTTTTTGTCTTTTTTAAAAGAATGGATGGTATGGAGGCTGGAGTGAAATTTTAAATAATTACGTTTTTATCGTTGAAGTGTTCTTTACATGAAGTATCACAGTGGAAATACGTCTTTATCTTGGATTTTGCCATTTTGACATGTGCGAGATGAGTTGATGAGTTCTCTTCTAAAAACACCAAATGAACTACCAATAACATCAAAATGTATTTAATCATTCAACCATTGCATAGAATATAAACTGATGTACAACATCATAGCCTATTAATAAACACAAATCAGTAACAGCATAACAATCAATAGGATGTAAACCATCAAACCAGTAAAGGTACATAAGATTTATCTTGTTTTGCTTTATCCTTATCCTGCCTCCCCTGCTGTTTCCTCCTGCCTTGTTTGTCTGTGATGGCATGTCACAATGGAGGGTGCAGTCATGTCAGGGGCTGTGCAGGGTTAAACTCTAGCACTCTCATACTAGGAGGCAATTAGGCAAGCGGGCATTTAGTAGCTACTGGGATTGGTTTAGTCACTCGTGGAGGTAATTTGGTGCGTTTTATGTAAATGTAACCAGGAGAACTGGTAAGCTTATTTTTTACAGTTTTACATCATCACCTTTTTCTTTGAGTCTTCTTTCTTTCCATTACTTCATCCGTCTCCTCTGTTCCCACATTGTCGACAAGCTTCTTTCTCTGCCCATCTCTTCTTTTTCTTTCTACCTCTTTTCCCCTTCATCTCTCCTTACCCTTCCATCTCACTTGTCCACATTTTCCAATCATCCACAACACCTCTCTTTCCACCATACAAATCTCTTTCTCTCTCTGTTTCTCTCTCTAAGTCAGGTGACACCAGCCAGACCACTAATTAGAATTCTGTCACTAAGTAAATGCATTGTGACCGGTGGCTGACAGCTGTGTGTGCGTGTGTGTGTGTGTCCACGCCTGTGTGAGTGTGTGACAGTTTGGGCAGCTTGTTGGCGGTGACGATGGCAGCCGCCTGGCATTTTTAACGTGGCAAGGTGCTGCTCTCGCCACTGACCTGACAGTCATTTAAATTACACAGAGGATGGCTGCTGTGTGTGCATGTGTGTGTGTGTGTGTGTGTGCATGTGTGTGTGTATGTGTGTGTTTGTGTTAGGAGAATGAGAGAGAGATTGAGGAAGGACCATTAGTAGCTGTGGGATAATTCACTGACTCGCAGGTTGACTGATTGTGTAGCTGACTGTCTCACTGACTCATTGTTGGAAAACAGACAGACAGATAGGCAAGGCTTGTTTACCATGTCAGCTCAGCAATACAACACAAATCTCCCTCTCTCTCTCATTGACACACACTCACACACACACATGCTTACATGCCTCAACAGAAAAAAAATATATAATGTGAGAAAAGCAAGAAATAAGAGAGAAGAAAGACAGCAGATATGCAGTGAGAACAAGCTGAAAAAAGCTGTTTTTAAAGCCGGGCAATCAACTTTTACAGCTTGATAAAGAAATTGAAGATGAGTGAAGAAAGGGATAGATAGGGCAAGTAATTCTGTAAACAGCATTTACCTGTCAAAGCTTTTTCAGTCAAACAAGCATTTTTTTTCAAAATGTTTGCCATCCATGCTTCAATAGTAAAACAACATGAAAACTGATAAATCTGTCTTTGAACATACACAAGGCATCTGAGTCGGCATCGTAACAACCTTTTCTGTCTTATTCAAACTGATGTTTGTCCAAAGCAACTGTGAATTATGGAGTGTAAAAGCAAATCGGCCATTGCACCTCACCATGTCCACTAACTTTTGTTTTTCACCATTACTGAAGTCCAGCAACTGACCCCCTTTGTAAAATTAAAAAAGAAAAGTTTTTTTTTTTATAAATCTGCAATTTTGCTGATATAAAGCACATTGAAGCATTTTTTTCTTGCTGAATTTTACAGCATCTTTCTTTCTGTGTGTGCAAGCAGAAAAAATCTTCACTGACTTCTCAGCAGACTATACAGAATAAGACAGAAACCCCGAGTCACAATGAGGAATAAGAAGAGAAAATAAGACAACTTATATCTCAGTGACAAACTTCATGTATTTCTAGAAAAAAGTATTAAAATCATAATTTTGATACCTCAGAAAGAATTTCAAAGGAAGGACATTGCCACAAGATAAACTAATATAGCAATTTCTTCCTATTGCACTAATGCTACTACATAATGCTCTAAAAGTGCTTTTGTGTGTAAATACATTACTAACTGTATTAATGTATTATTGGTGTCTCACAACTGTTTTTGCTATTAATTGAAATTATATTCCAAGCTTTTTATTCCATTTTTTTTTATTCCCTTTGATTTGCTGGAGTAGAAGTAAACTGAGACACAGAAAGCCTTGATAAAAGAATCTAATAAGGAGCTCTCTGCTGGTAAAGTGTTGTGATAAATCCATTTTTGCTCCTTAGATGTTTGAGCATTTAAAGTGAAGACAGAAATTAGATTAGAAATTAGAATTAGAAATTAGAAATGAAAGAAGTTGAGAGTGTGCCAATGAGTGTGCAAGGCTTGGATCCATGTCACTTAAATGTCATCATTACTTTGTGTATTTTAGTGCGGTGTGTGATAAGAAAAATCTATTCATATCGGTTATGTACACAGCAGTCCTTTTATGCATCTTTTTGGTCTCACCAGGCTTACAGTGTGCTTAAGAGTTAAATTTTTGTGTGTGACATGTGTATAAAGTTGGAAATAGTCTCAGTGCTGACTTAAGAGAAGAAGGAAGTCACCAAAAGAGAGAGGGAGAGACAGTTATTGATAGGAGTTGGCATTCTAACAAATAAACCCACCTGCTGCTCTCTTAGATGCTGAGTTTCTGTCTGGCTTCTGAAAAGTACTGAACGCTCAGTATGCCATGTCATCTGAACTAGTTGCGTTTGTGTGCAGAAACACTGCAGATTGTTGGGCACTGTGAGGCAGTTGAGCCAAGAATAAGGATTTGATTTGACCTGCTGATAATGTCAACTTTAAAAAGAAATAATTTTTCAGCCAATGCATGTAGGACGTGGTGGCACGGTGGTGCAGCGGTTGGTACTACTGCCTTATGGGTTCCAATCCAGGCTTTGGACCATCAATAACATGTAGATTGATAGAAAGAATTCTCTAGTTTGTACTCTTGACCAAGGCACTGGTTCAGATCTGGAGTTCCCAGGCCCTGCAAAGCGGCTACCCAATGCTGCTTTTAAAAGCAGAGAACAAATTTTGCTTTCCATTGTAAATTTGACGTAGTTGTTTCTCCATTAACCTCTTTTTCTGTGCATTTTCAATTTTACATATTTAATTTGCATGGCTGCATCTCTGCCGATGAACCCTGCTGGGTTTGGCAAAATAATTGAACTCTAGCATGCCAGGGCTTGTGAATTCGGGTTGACCAGGTGAGCTAATCAGTTAATACAAAAGCAGTATTTTTTGAATATATCATTATTATAATTATTACTGTGTAAAAAGTAACAAAGCAATAGTTCAAATAGAGTATACGAAGATTAAAGAATGCTACTAATTGGCTGGAAATGTGACTCACTTGGCAGTGATTTCCTCAGTAAGCAAGTAAAAAATCAATTCTCATGAATGTTTATGTTAACTTAACTCAAGTTTGTATGTGACTTGGCTCAGATTTTGCTTAGAAAGAAAATAGTTTAGCTGATGTTGATGCTTAAATGGTGCATATATGGATGCCCATGGCAGGAAGCAGGAAACTAAACTGTTAATTTATTTTTTGATTTTTGAAAATTAAGATGTGTACATCACATGTTTTGTGTAATTTAACATGTGTCAGGTTTAATGGTATTAAGGTGTGTTAGTGTATCGTTCAAATGTTCTCAAAGCCTACCATTAGGATGTTGGATTTACACTCACATAATGTCCCTCCATTCTGGAAGTAGGGGTAGAGAAAGAAAATAGAAGAAAAATGTATGATGTCATTACCAAAAAAATTAAAAGTATCAGAGAAATAAGCCAGAAATTTATTGTTCAAGACAAAAAGCAATGAAGTGTAAAGGAAGAGAGAGAAGGGGGACCAGAGTGAACCCTTACAAAAAAGTCCCTTGAAGGAAAACAGTGCTCAGCATCACCACCAGCAGACAAGCCACAATGACAGCAGCATGGTAAAACACTTCTAATGCACCTCTGTGGGTTTTACTGCTTCTCGTATAGCAGCGAGGACACACACAAGACACATGACTGCACAGGCATACATACAAACACACAAACAAGCCAGCAATAGGGACACTTGAGATTCACGTTTTTGTTTTTCACGGGGGCAACATGCTTTAGTACAAACTCACGCACACAATGTGGATGTTTATTATTCACGCTTTTGTTTTGCACACAGACAACATGCTTGCTGGAGAGAAAGAGGGAGGTAGGGAGAGAGAGATAAATAACAGTGATAAGTCTTGTCTTGTCAGAGGAGAGGAGAGGGGCTGAGTGACATACGATTGGTCTCCCGGTCGTGAAATATGCATGGCTTTTTCAGCAGCCAGAGGAGAGGAGAAGAGTTAATTTAGGCCTCTCGCTATGCTCGGGGTAATTAAAAGAGATGATCGATAGTTTCCCCCCCGTGACTGATAACAACCGCCACACACACATACACACACACAAGCACAAACACAGATACAAGCAAACATACAAGCAAGAAACTGACAATGCACAGACAACTGCTCTGAGTATACATGCACATAACAATGCACGCTCACACCTGCAGAAGCACACAAACAAACAAGGAATAAAGAAGCAATGTAGAGAGCACAAAACCACAAAACCTTATTCAGGCAATGTCAGGTTACTGAGAAAAAAATAACTCTTTTTATGGTGTCTTTTCGTGTATGTCTCAGGTTAAAATGTCAGCATATCATGTCATCAGATTTTCCTTATGATGATAAGATTTTAATTTTTTGTATTGCGGACAAAAATATGCCTAGCTCATGAGGCATCACAGCCGGACGTAAATCAAATCCAGAGTGGAGCACATATATTTTCAAGCATACATTTTCTACAACAGAAGGCCCAAAAATGAAAAATATCAGTCTCCTTAACTTGTTTTCTGACCATCACAACAATAGCTAAACTCACTTAAAATAACTTTAAAAAGTCACATGATTAAAAATCTGATATAGTAATCCTGTTTTTTTAAAGGAATTGTAGATGCTCAAATTCCCAAGAGACCGAGACACATTGAGCCATAGCTATTACACCATTTTAGCATTAATGGCAACAGACCTAAATGCCTTTTTTTCCATAAAAAAACGAATTATACACCCCTTCTCCTCAAAAGTCCAGTGTGTAGGCTTTATTGGCATCGAGCAGTGAAGTGACATTCTGAATACACTTTGCTCATCCTACCCTTCCAAGCACGCAGGAGACCCTATGATGGCAGTGTGAAAACACAAAAGGCCCTCCCTGAAGCCAGTGTTTCTGTGTCTATTCTAGGATACTGTAGTAATATGGCAGTGCAACATGGTGGACACTGTGGAAGAAAACCAACTCCCTTTATTTGTAGGTGATTATACACTAATGAAAACATGCTTAAAAAATACATTCCATTTCTGTCATACACTAAAAAAAAAAAATATTTTGAAATCTTACACACAGGACCCCTGAGACATCATTGTATGCCTAAGTCAGATAAAATGGAACACATTTTGCTCGTATTATCTATTAGACAGCTTTCTATCCTTTCTGTATGGTTTCATTAGCCAATTAAAGTAAGTGGGTGATGATCAGTTCTCATTTACCATATTCTTAAAAAAAAAAAAAAAAGAAACGTTAAATAAATGTTTCCTGAATTTAGATTTTTTTGGTTAAAAGCTTACCTTCAGTGATGCTAAAATGACAAAAGTAGTTTTTTCTGGAGATGTGGAGAATATTGGCCTCTTAGAGTTTGGGATTAAAACTCATCACTCTATGGGCAGCTGCAATTTATTTCAAATGCTTTAATTCTGTCCTTTGACATTGTAATCAGGTGAATCCACAGTCACATCATATCATTCTTTAGACTTTTTTTTTTTTTCCAAAAGAGAGTTGGGGGATATTAGAAAACAAAGAGAGTCAATCCAGATAAAACATTGTAATATAATGCAATACGTGTTTAAGTGTTGCTCCTCTTCATTATCCCCCCAAAAATTAAAAATCCATTTTGAATTCAGGCTGCTGTTCTAGAAGGCTGATTTGTATTCCGTAGTCTCTGTAGATAACAAGGCCAAGAAGAAGAAGACAGCTCAGTCCTCCAATCTCTTCCATAAACAGGCACTATGTCATCAATATTGTAGAGGAATCCATACTGCAGGACTAGAAGACTAATTAGAGCCAGCTCTAAATTATTTAACTCCCTCTGATTTTATTGATTTGTCAGTTCCGAGCTGCGACTCAGAGCTGTAAAATTGACTCTGCTGAAAGAGACATGCTCGTCTACTGGTTTATGACTGTCAGCACAAAGATGGGGACAGACAGTGATGTACTAATACAGCTGCCACACACATGCAGACACAGAAAAAAAAATAGAAATGGATAGACAATAGTTATATGTGTGGACAAAAGCACACATGCTAATGAAAAGGAAGTACTCTGTGGATAAAATAGCAAAACCATGAAGTAGCAGCATTAACCGGCTTAATTAACAGTGCTGCAATTAAACACTCCCATATAGTCAGCACACACCCAAAAACACACTTACAAACTCGTAAACTAATTACACATCTCTCAATTACCACAGGTCTCCATGTGGAGTACATGGAGCCCCAGGGATCCAGTTAGCCACCTGTTACTAATATCTCAACTCAAGCATGATAACATCAGTACACACAGATTCACACACACGTTACTCAGCACCGGCCTTCAATGAAAAGCACAAACAACAGTAAACACCAATGCACCTCGAACAGGCCTGATTTGTTTGGTGTGTTGGATGTTTGCTAAATTGGTTAAATACCTAATTGCCTAATTGCAGAGGGATTATGTCCAGATGACTGGCAATCAATTGACCGGGCATGCACATTAGTGCGTATGATTGACAGAAGGGAGAAATGATTTCATAGGCTGGAAAGCACATCAGAAGTGGATATTAACCAGTCAGAGCAAATGTCAATTGATCTTGCAGGCCTGAAGGTGAATGGGAGCTTAATACAGTAACTGTAAAATAAATGGTAATAAATGAACATCTCTGGATTGATTGTGAATTATTTTTAGTGTTTTGAAGTATGTTTTAATTGTAATACGTATGACCGTAATATTTAATACATACTCTTCTAGTCACTTTGAACTTACTCTTTTTTAATTCATGTCTTGCTACAACATCCTGGTACAACAGAATTACAAAACATAAATAAAGTAATACCCTTATCAGACCACTGAGAAGTGAGTGACTAGATTTACTGATTTTGCACAATCAATATGGCAAAGCTTTTGTGAAATTATACACCTTATTGTCTGCTGATTTGCTCTGTAATCCTCATTGAGCAGTTAGCTGCTCAAAGGCATTTTAGCTCTACTTGCTGAAGGAGAGAAGTGCGTCATTTTGTACTTTTTCACTCACAGATTTCCTGAGTGAAACTAGTGATTTCTGAAGTATTATTTTCCCTTTACAAACTTTGTATGCAAGTATATACAGTATGCAACATGGAATTCATAATATTTCAGGTGTGTGCAGCTGTGTGTGTGCACCTGTGTACTCGTATGTTCTAAATTTAGTGTATTCATGTAATCTGTTACAGTTTTCTACACACCTGATACCTTGGACACTCGTGGGTGTAGGTGCTCAGTGAGGTTTAAGTTCACTGGCTCATGGTTCATGGATCAAACATTGGTCTAATTGTTGTATCCGTCAAACACAGCACGCTCCAGATGTGGTCCAGCTGTAGCCAAGATTAATGGGCAAACTACTAATTTTATTATAAAGACGATATTTTTGTATCACTAAACAAGTTATTTACTTGCCGCACCTCAGTTGCTATACAGGCAGCTATTTTAGAAAGCAAGAATTTAGAAATGTTAGCTTTAGAGATTTTTTTTGTACTCAGAGTTTTACATTCACATTCTTGTCTGGTGATAGGTATCAGTTGTATAATGTCCTTTGTTAATCTGGAGGAGCTTTTTGATCTCAGAGTAAATAAACTGACGTCATCTCTTGCTTGGGCTCAGAGACAAAATATTTCAAGTTTACAAGTTTGATTTGTGAAAGTTATCAGGCAAGGATTGTCTACTTAAAAGATGCCCCACAGTTGCAATTAAAGAAATATAGAATTTAGATTTTTTTTATCTAGCCCATGCTAGAGGCCAAAAGACAAAACATGTGCAGCATCACATTTCTGTATCCCATATATTTATTGTGTTTCTGAAGTTACATGTGTTTATAATATGATGCAGAGCCAACTTAAGTAGGCCAGTTGACCCAACCTTAATAGTTGAATAGCAACCAAGCCAATCCTGAAAAACACAAATTTGTTACATGTTAAACGTTCTTAACCTGGTGTCAGAAATGCCTGCATGGCAGAGAGCCATGACCCCTTACAAATTCTGCAGCCAACATAACCACAACAGATGCCTCAAATGTACGAGGACTGTAGTCAATCCATCACTCCCCAGTCATTTATCAAGCTCTCTCACCCTCACTGTTTACTCTCTCTCTCTTCATACATCAAACTCTCCAAACCAAAAGAAAACCAGCAGACCCTGAGGAACACCTGGCCTGCTGTGACATCAGCCATCTCACATACAAACACACACACACACACGCACATTCACACACACAATAAAAAAACATGAACAACAAAAGAATTTCATTTCTAACCCCAGTGTCAATCAGCAGCAAAGAGATGTGACTATTTTTCATGTTGCTGAAACTGTGGCAGCTCTGCAAATGCTGTGTGTTAGTGTGTGTGTGTGTATCTGTGTGTGTGTGTGTGTCAGGGCTGACTGGACACAGATTAGAGGTGGCGTTACAGGCCACTCCCTCATTGAGCAACAGTCAGAGTGTGACGGCTGTCCCTCTCTATTACTCTCTCTCTTTCTCTTTCTCTTTCTCTCTCTCTCTTACTGTCTCTGTCGCTCACCAGCCATCCATGTCTCTGTCTTTCATTCTTTCTTTCTACTGCACTTTTCCATCTTCCATCATGCCCTTGCTCACTTGTTGTGTCTATGTATTTTGGCCTGCTCTTCCATCCATCCATCCATCTCTTCCTTTTCCTCCATTCTCCATCTGTCCAAAGTGCAAAGCTAGCTGGAACAATAGATGGATTGGACAAAGCTGAGTAGATCCGGGAAAAAGCATCTTTCTTCTCATTGTTCTGTTTTTACAACCCACCACTTTACTTTTTGAACACTCTCTGTGGAAAATCCTCTCCCCTTCCTACCTGCCTCCCTCTACCTGGATGGGTGGAGCCCCGGAACTTATACAGGCAGCCAGCTCACCCAAGGCAAATCCTTTCTTCCTCCTTAAGAACAAAGGAGCTGGCTGGCCAGCTGGCCTCATGAGAAGGCATCATCCATGCTAATGTTTGACCTGACACTATGGCCTTGTTCAGATTGCCAGGAAAAATCAAATATTTTTCACATTCAGATTTTTTTTTTTTAATTCATAAATTGATGCTGAATTGTCCATGCCTACATCATCTAAAGTTAATGTTTTCGTCCACCCCTGATTTGTAGGCTGACCAGAAGTATTATTCCAAATTAAAGTCTGCTGTAGGTACAGTAAAAATAGACAACAATCAAATTTAATCCTTTATTAGGTGGAAATATTGTGTTAATTACTTGTTCAGCTTGTTTAAAGTAGCTCAAAAATCCGAAGACCACAGTCTGAGGTTATGCCATTTTGAATTTTCATGCTGTTTGACTTAGAAATACAAAGAGGGCCCAGATGCCGAAGCCTAAGATGTGCTTTAAAGATTGGGTTATAAAAAGTCTTACAAGTTTCTATAATAGAAAACCAGCACATATCTGTTCGCCCTGTGGTATGTCCTGGGTCTCAACCAATGTGAGCCACAACTGATTGAAAGAGAATGCATGGATGTTTTTTTGTGTCATAAATTCTTCTCTGGCTATGAAGCAATTTATGGGAATGGACACAACATTAAAATCATCCCTTTAGGACTGTAAATGATCACTAAACCTACATTTCCCAAGTGTTAAAGTACCTGCTTATGATGAAAAGCAGCTCACCGTCTCTACCAGTCAGTTCACATGTTGAGAGACTCATAGACACATCAAACTCTTGAGTGTTTATTCATGCTGTATAAGTTAAGATATGCATGTATACACCCACTGACACACTCTCAAACATAAGTCTCTTCCTGTCAATAAATGTGTGTGTGTGTGTGTGTGTGTGTGTGTGTTTGTGTGTGTGTGTGTGTGTATGTGCGTGTGAGAGGAGGCGACAAGACATATCCAGTGGCAGTCCCATGAAGAATGAAGTCACCTGGCTTTCCCCTGTCTTTGAAGGTCAAGGAGACCCACTTGCATATTCATGGCCAAGCGCTGGTTTGCGTGTGTGCCTTTGTGTGTGTGTGCGTGTGTATGTGTATTCTTGCGCGTCCACATACGAGTGCGTGTCGGGATCGATGGCTTTTAATTGTTTTTTCCTGAGCTGTGGAAGGAAGTGCCAGCAGTTATTGATTGGATGGAGGGATGGGAGAGGAGAGGGAGAGAGTGGATAGGAAGACAGAGAGGGTACAAAAGAGGAAGACGGAGAGAGAGAGACAGTGTGGCAGACAAGAAGGAAATGTGACAAGACAGGGTGGCGACATGGAACATAGAATCACTGTCTACAGGGTGGATACGGGGGAGGTGTGTGTGTGTGTGTGTTTGCAAGGGAGAGGGGGGTTGATGAGTGCCATGTGTGCATATGTAAGTGTTTGCATGGTTGCATGCGTCTTAGTGAGAGTGTGTGTGTTTGCGTGAGTGTGTGTGTGTGTGTGTAGGGGGCTGGGGGAATGTCACAGGGTGTCTGATCTGGATGCTACACACACTGCAAACCACACTCAGTAGGTGCATTATTGAGTCAGGTTTAGTGTGTAAGTGTGTGTGCGTGAATCCCTCAGCTGGTTTGCATCATTGGCACAGAACAGTGCTTTTATATGTAATTCTTTGTTATTGTATTTACATGGTAGTGTTGAGACTTCCACATTCCTCAAAATGTATCATCAACAAATGATTATATCAATATTGTTTACAGAAAATATTGAACATGTGTCACAGTTTACAAATTACAGAAGACAAATTAATAATATGTATATTTTATGCCAAATGTGCATGCAAGTATGATTATTGATAAACCTACCTGGTCTTTTTGTGCATTGGCTGTCCAAATAAAATTTTTTCTGGAACTATTTAGGTCCTGTCCTGGTAATGTCCAAGCAAACTAAATAAAAACACTTGTTTGCTGATATGTTCTTTGTCCAATAATTGATGAAAATAGGAGTAAGATGAATTTTTTTTGTTGATTTATTGTTACCAAAAGCTTATTCTCACAGTTAAACTAGTAAAAACAATGCATTCTACCTTTATGAAGGTATAACAGTAATTTAACAACACTATAACCACACAAAAACAGCTCTCTGAGACAATAATAGCTGAAATTTATTAAACTGATAATTTTAGTCGGTTGTTTCTGTTATAATGTTCTCTGTAAATACCACATATATAGCACTGCTTGAATGGGCTGCATGTGGGATTTTTGAGTTTTTACCCAGATCAGCCCTAAAGTGCCCCCGGGCTCCCCAAAGCAGGGCCTGACCAGACACTCCTAAAGACCCTTTCTTCTTCTTCTTCTTCTTCTTCTTCTTCTTCTTCTTCTTCTTCTTTAGTTAATTATATGAATTTTTCATATTGTCTGGATTCACTAAACAATAATATCTTTTATGATAAAAATTTACCCTGTTAGGATGTGATACTGTTTCACAACAGTCTATTTATGTCCTGGGCTGCTTTTTTTAAAAGGGAAATATTGAAAGTCTAATCCTTGATTTTATTCTGTCTGGTGACCTGAAACAGTGGTTAATATTAATATGATAAATCTTCTTAGAAAAATATAAAGGATCTGACCACCATGTCTTTAGTGTTTCAGTACATTAAATCAAATGCTTTATATTCATATTCATAACAACATTTTTTTTTTTTTTTTAAATTTCTTTATACCTTACATAGATTTTTATTAAGGTCATCAGAGGACTGTCTTGGTCATTTTTATCTAAAATAAATAGAATATGAAATACATAAAACCTAAATCTACAGTTTAATGATAGATGCAGATCATTGATATAGGAATTTCTAATTGCAGAGAGACCAAATAATTGTGCAAACATTATGTGGATGTTCTGTAATGTGAATAGTGTGATTAAGGTTATTTTCCCTGGTTATTTGCTTTCAGGTCATGTGCTCTAACTTTGCTGTGCAGCTATTAGTTTCTAGTTTTACAGAAAAGAAAAAGAGACTGAAAACAAGCAGGTCTGCATTTGAGCTACAGGGCAAGATGAAATTGGAGTCAATGGTGTTGGTCAACCCTGACCCAGTGTTAGCAAAGGCTTATTTGGATGAAGTGTGTGTGTATGTGTAGGGTGTGTGTTTCTGTGTGTGTGTGAGTGCGTGTGTTTGTGTGTGTTAGTGAGTGTGTTTGCACTAAAAGTAACAAGCTTTATTCCCTAACAATGTTCCACCATGCCCTCATTACACACAGGTTAAAGTGGCACTCGGACCTGTCTAGACAGCTACCACACACACGCACACACACACACACGCACACATACAAACACACACCCCTACACCCTGACTGAGTGGACCTTGGTCTTGTTTTTACTGCTGACCAGAAAATCCCTCAGTTAAAGAAAAGTGAGGGGGAGACATTAAGATGGTATGTGGTCAAAAAGTGTGTGATTCTTCCTAACAGAATGTAGTATGATCTACATCTTATGATGTATGACATCACACCTATTACCATTTAACACTACATTTGCTGTTGCAGCACACATAACAGACACCACACTTGTTATCTTGTCTTTAAACAGATGTATTTTTCTTCTTTATTCAGCACTGTGTCCCATATTACCTTCATTCACTTATTCACTAAATCCAACACTTAATAGAATACTCTTGTAAAATTAAGACATAAATTGTCATTATTTTGGTCATCAGTGATATGTATAGTGCCATTTGAGGTGTTATTTTATTTAGATAATGTTCTGAACAAGCAAAGAAAAGAGTCAGCCAAAAGCAAGTGATCTAAACATGCAAAAATGTGTATTTATGAACCACCAGACATATCATTAAGTTTCCATTTAAAATAATGATGAATTCACTTTTATTTGTTTTTAAATGGGCAGTACTTCCAACACAAATAATAAAACATTAAGTTTTTAAAGTTAAGGATTTGAAAAAAACAGTACTATCAGATGTAATACAGGGCATATATACATTGCATATTGTTGTATATTGTTAGCAAGGATACTGTATATGCCATTTACACTCTTTACCATTATGAAAGTTTATATGTTGCTTGATTTACTTAATTTGTGAGATTTTTAGGATGAATGTAGTTCATTCAGTAGCAGATTCAGAGTGATTTCAGTTGCAGCCCAAGAAACCATGAACATGACAGACAGTCCAGGTGCACTCATAACAAGATCCCAACAGTATCCTCTGTTCCTCAAAGAATTGATTCTTACTCTCCCATCATTGCACCACGGTCTTTCTATCTCTGGGTCTCTTCCTCACCCACTGTCTTACTCTTTGCCCAAAAACCTCCGTTCTAAAAGACGTGATAATCAGCACCTACTGAAGCTGAGCAGAAAAACATTTAAGTGAGGAGAGGGTGGGGTGTTGGTGGTGTTGGAAACAGGAATTGGGGGGTGAAGTGGCGTCGGGGATCTGCGGGTGAATTGGCTTTGCTCTGCTCTGCCACACTGTCAAATCTGCCTTGTATACGCACACAAACGCACACATACACACACACACACACACACACACACAAAGATTCTCTAATAGATTCTCGTCTTGACACTCAATTCCGTGGCGAGACGATCCCGCTTTATCCCTCCCTGCATCAAATATTTAAACACTTGTATTAGTGGCTGTGTCATCCCCTCAAACACCCACAGCTTAGGGCACCAATCTCCTCTCCTCCTCCTCTCTCTCTTCTTCTTCTTCTCCTTTGTCTTATTTCCTTTCTGCCTCCCTTCCAGACTGCTCTCACTCGTTCCTCATCATCCGCAATTCCAGCCCTAATATCCACAATGTTATCACCTGCTTGCCTCCCTCCACCACCTATCATTTTATATTTTCAATACTTCAATCTTTTTTTTTCCTTATGAAGGAGTGTGATAGAGGGAGGGATATAAAGAGGGGAATTTTTTTTTTCAGTCCCCTGTTCTTCTCAGGCTTTTTGTTGTGGGCCGGAGCCCTTTTCAATCTAAAGAGACGAAGCCCTACAGATTGCAACAAGAGGGGAGGGAGATGGAATGGAGAAAGCGGGATAAAGGAGGGAGGGGAAAAAAGAAGGTGGAGGGGGAGACAGAAAGAGAGAGAGGGAGAGAGAGAAAGAGAGAGGGAAAAGAAGAGAGAGGGAAAAGGAGAGGGTTTCAGTGGCGGCAGCGGCTGCGCGCTTGAATGATGTCTTTCAAGAGGAGCAGTCTAGCTTGTCAAATCGCCGGCTGCGAAATGAATTGGCATATCTGTTGGGCTCGGCGCAGAGATGTCGCACTGTGGCGTTTCATATTCCACGATAAGGCCAAATAACGCAATTGTCAGAGAGACAGAGAGAGTGTGACAGAGAATGAGAGAGTGGAGCCAGTTAGAAGAGAGTGGTGGTGGAGGGGGAGGAGAGACTGAAACTGGCAACAATGGAGTGTATATGATAGACAGAAAAAGCTTTTACACCTGATATTCTGCCCATGTGTCTGTCTGGGGTTTGTGTTACTAATGCAAACCTTTTAAAACCACCGAACAGATGAATCTGCTGGGTTTAGTCTCATTGCCTTCTATTGAAGTTGTCCATCATGAGGCTAAAGGGTCTGCCACCTTTACCTACCTATTTCTACAGGATTATTATAGGGCATCTCTGCTATAGAAAGAACACAATAAATAAATAGTAAGAATGATGAGAGAAGGAGAAGGCAAGCGATAAAGCTCACAAGCTAGACTTGAACTCCTCAATATCATAAGTAGACTCCCACCTTGGCCTCGTCAGCCGCTGTTAGGGCCCTGTAGCTCGGATGCTATCCACCTGACACCCTTTAAGATTTGTTTTACTTCCACATTGCAAACAGATATGATTTCTCCTGAATATTTTTGTGAAATCAGAATTTAATCAGAATATCCTCCTCATAATACATAAAATTTTTACCAACACTTCTGGGAACATCCATCACAAACAAATCTGCAGGTTTTTCCTGGCCCCACTTTGACTTAACACATATACTGTGTCTACTCACACTCATTTTTTTTCTGTGCAAAGGGGATTTTGAGTGCAAAAACTTTTGGTGTTACTTGTTAAAAAAAGTTGTGTGACCAGTTTTTTCATCTTGCTAGATCGTCTGATAGCTTGTGTTCATTCCTTTATTTCACTCTGTTGCAGCAATGCTGTTGCGCTCCCAGATCTTAGCAGTTATCTTAGTACATGCAGCGTATTTATAATAAAAGGAACATGGAGAACCAAAAGCCACATCTACAAAAATAAGATTTAAGTTGAAACAGTTATATAAATGTTTTGCACAAACTGCATGAACCTGCAATTGTGTATTTTTCCCTGAGCACTCTATAGCTTCTTGTGCTTACAGGTGAGTGTGGTGGGGGGATGCACGATGTGTCACTGGCTGGTTCGGCATTGTGCAGTTCAACAGACGACTACAGTTTGGTTTGGGTCTGACAAACTGGGACTTGTTTGTTTAGTAGCATGGAGTCCAACAGGGGAGAGTGGTGGAGTATCGTTAAGGGGACCACTGTCTCCGGAGCTTGTGACGAGGGGTGTGAGGAGACATAACCGTAGCACACACATACACACACATAGATACAGAGTGAGTGCAGTGTCGGCCTAGAGTCTGATACTGGTTCAGTGTGTGACAAACTCAGGGGAAGGGTTGTTTGAAGCTGTAGTCCAGTTGGAAAAGAGAGGAGAGAGAGTAGGCAGACTTGTCTTGTTTAGAATTACTGCAGGTTTTCATATATGTATGTGTGTGTTTTTGTTTGCTTGTATATGTGTGTTTGTCGAGGACCATAAAGGTGATGTCAGATCGAGGCTTCTCAGATTCATAGTTACTAAGAAATATGTAAAAGAAACAAGAAATACTGTCAGACCCTGGCAGCATCTTGTACGTAAATACCCCGAGTACACACTGTCTCATGGACACAGTCGCACACACACACACACACTCATATCTCTGCACTGCCTAATAAGTTAAGTTTACTGATAATACATGGTTAAAAAAGGCTTTACTAAAAAGTTCAAAGTCTTTAAATCTTGGTTCATAAGGTTGACATTTAAACTCAAATTAACATTGGGATGGGATTTTATCAAACTTTCAGAGTTGTGTGGGTGTGACGTACAGACCCCAGCAGAGAGTTGCTGGTGATGTTTGAATCCACTAGACAGTCGGGTGGAATAAACTCCTGCTTTCTGCTTAGTTCCAATGCTGTTTAGCAGTGGTGAGAGTGCTCAGAGAGAGAGAGTTCATTTTCTAAACTTTTGGAATTAAAAAGAAGAATTTTTTTTCCTTCAACCTGCCAAGAGTGTCAACCTGTAATGTGTTTATTATTTCTGCACTGACTACTGGTGAGTGCTGAGTTCATTCAGAGGCTGAATTGAAAACATTTTACGAAGACACACACACACACACACACACACACACACACCCTGTCATTGCTTGCTAGCTTTTGGCTAATGTAGTGTATCTTGCTGTTTTAGAGTACAGTAGCTTTGAACCCTAACCGTTATGAAAAAAAAACAAAAAAAACATTTATGAATACATAATAATAATGATAATAATGCTACTACTACTTCTACAACTTATAATAATAATAATAATAATAATAATAATAATAATAATAATAATAATCAATATCAATATTATTTAGGGAAAGAATAAATGGTAATTTTAATAATTTCACTTGAAAACTGTTTATTGTTAAATCTTCCTCTTTTTTGTCTACTAGATGCGTTGCATACAGAATATCAGAAAATAGTACAAAAATAGACGGTATAATGTCTGAGAGCCTTAGATGATGTTTTGTTTGACCAATAGTTCAGAAGATCACAGTTATTTTACAGCAGCATGGGTCCATCATGACTTTATATGCAATGCTCTGTGACAGTAGAAAGATCAGCATGATTCCTATGAATAAGAAACAGTAGTTTGTAGCAGTTGGTGAGTAAAAATGTATTGGTTAAAGAAGCTTTCTTGCTTCTCTGTCGTCAACGGCACTTGCCTCTTCCCTCCATCTGTCTTTCTCTTCTGTGGTCGGCCCATTAGCTCGGTGACCAGTGGACTATGACAGGGCGGCCTGGTCGTGGCAACACACAGCTGTAACATGGATGGTGCCTTTCACATTAGTGTGGTGAACAAGGGAACAGGAGCAGGAGCTTTTCCATTAGCACCTCCCACGATATGCCAAGATCCTGACAGAGAAAGAGAAAGGAGGGGGAGAGAGAGCTATATTGACCATATTTTCAAATGGCTGCTTCTTAATAGCATGACAGTGACCTGAGCCATGATTTGGGCAGGCCTATTACTCCATATATATACATTGAGAGGGCAAGAGACAATGTGAGGTGTAATGTAGAAAAAGAGAGGGTGAAAGCAGGGTTGCCTGTAAATTCTTACTCAAAATAGAATTTAAAAAATAACTTTTAGAAAAGGTGGTTGACTTTGTGATACTTGCAAAAGTCCTCTGTAAGAAAAGTACTAGGAGTGGGTGAAATAAATCAATTCACAAATTTTGATTAATTTCTGTGATTCAGATCTAATTCTCATGTCAAAAATCTATTTTTTAAATATCAGCTAGTAAGATGATGTTGATGGAGCAATTAGGGCAGAACTAAACTGTGAGGCAGTGCAGCACATGAACAATGAACATCATACACATGCATAAGTTTTCACATAACTTCAGCCTCTTTTAATCTTACAAAAGCAGCAGTTGCTCACCTTTTTGGTTTACTCATTGATTACTTATGCAACATGAACCTGAAGTTTTCTGTGAACTGTCTGTTCCATCACTTGGAAACATTAATATATTGGAACAGTGATCTTAGCAAACAAGATAAACTAACCAACACAAACTTTGGTTTCAAACCACCTCTGAGGCCAAAAAGTCACCTTTTGCTAAGCCTGTTTCATCAAACTTGGTACATTAAAAGTTTACCTGAAAGGGTGCAGCAGAGAGGTTGCTCTCCACTGCTTAAGACAATATGTTGACAACACATTTGAGAGCTCACATTGTTCTTGTTATTAATATAAAGGGAGAAAACTGTGCAACACTTCAAAAATAATTATTTTACTACTTAATACTGCTAACTTTTTTTTTAATGAAAAGGCTTGTACATAGCTACAAATATTTTCTCTGTGACCTGCAGTTTCCTAGTCCTATCATTAAAAAACCATGTTTATACTCTGTAACATTTTCTACTTAATGGATAAAATGTGTTATTGTCACTCTATGGAAGAAGGTTTCATAATTTTACCTTCATACACATTTTCATTCAAACATCCCCATTTATTAAATTTACTCAACGTTAAGAATAATCTTCTGTAGTTTGGCTGTTTAAAAATCTATGCAGCTATTTAAAAATGCTGACTTAATCCTTTGTATTAATGATGCTCCAAAAAAAACAAAAAACAAAACTTGAATTCCCATAATGCAATCAGACAATGTCTCTTTGTCACTCCATGTATACCAATTGATAGCTATTCTGTGGCTTATTGTGATAAATTTATGGTACATACCATACTTTAGATAACCTGAATAACACATATTTTCTCAGACTCACACCTGTAAACTGAACCAAGTTTTTAAAGAATCTTTGGGATAATACTCCAGCACAATGGATGGAAATTATGACCTAAGTTGCATATTAACTTTCTGACTTTACTTCAGTGCAAAAAAATGTGCAACTCACAAATTTGTTTCCTGTGTTAATTGTAATTTTCTAAAAATCTGCTACTTTTCTTTTCCCTGTCTTTTCTTCAAAGCCTTGAGCATAGTTCCAACAGAGCTATTGAAATGGATTGCGTAGCATTTCATCAATGGTTTGCTTTTTAAATTTTCTTTGTTTCTTGTTCATCTCCAAAGGTAGCAGTGACGTCTCTTTTGATAAAGTGATCAAATGATGGGGGTCTCATTTGCTGTGATCACAGGGCCTCGTGTCCCCAAGCCTTAAGTCTATCTCGTTCTTTATTCATTTTACCTTCTTTTTTTATTTCGTGTTTCAGTGTCTCCTTCTTCTCCTGTCTGTTCTCTTGTAATTTGATGTGGAGCTGCTCGTTATGGCAGATCAAAGTCAGCCATCTGTGGTCTGTCAGCTTCACACAGACAAAGTGGGAGGTGAAACAAGATGATCTACAACATGCATATCAGAGAGAGAGGCAGACCGAGAGTCAAGGAGAAATGAATGGAGTCTGGGCAAACAGACTCGGTCAAAGGGGGAAAAGAAGAGATAATTAAAATGAACAATTAAAAGAAAGTAAGATTTAGATTATTTTGTGTACATGGCCTTTGTTACAGTGTGACTGTACTTTAGTTACTTTACATTAAAGTAACACACATTTTCTTCACCATTAATTTCTTAAAGATCAATGATTTTTCTCAGTTAATGTATTGGTATCTCATAAACAATGTATTTACACAACATCAGTGTAAGAAATATGGGAAAAAGAGGTAAATCATATGATAAAAGAGGCAAAAAAAAGCGATTACACATATACTTGACACATCTAACCTTGACTCAACCTGAAGGTCCACTCTGAGGATCCTATGGTCTTTAGCATGAAACAAGTTCAGGTGTCATTTTGGTGTGTTTTCAAAGATGCACTTAAGTCTTCTTTTACTCTGCTTTTACTTTTTTCCTCCTCTTATATGTTATGCCCTTGCACTACTGGCTTTATTCTCCCTGCTATTGTATTAGCTAGCCTAAAACAACAATGTTCTTGACTTTATGTCACAACATCATCAATTGTGGTTTCTGTGTTTGACTTACAGTGATGGTCACACTGTCCACACAAAGTCAAAAGCATCTCCTTGATTTAAAATGTTTGAGCCTCAGTCAGACCCAGACTCAGTTGAGGGGTCTGTTGCGCATCAAAAAAGTCCACTGGGCATCATATCAGAATGATCAGTGTAGTTAGCATCTTTTGTTTATAGTAGCAAAAAAAAAAAGAAAAAACAGTAAAAAATAATAAAGTTTCAACTGAATGGAATTTTTCTTTTGTAATTGATTTTTACTTTGGTATAACCCAGCTAATAAAGGTTTTTAAACTAGATCAGTGGCTCTGTGCAGGTGTGCCTAGAGTTAGCCCTTTAATGCATCTGTTGTTTGTTATCTTGTTAGCTTGGTATTGTTGGTGGCAGCGGATGACACAGATATGATGTTTTTGAAATGAACAACAATATCTGCTATGATTTACCATGATTATAAATTTGATGATTCATTGATTTGATGATTATTTGAGTTTTTTGGGCAGTCATTAGAAGAAAGCTTGAGGGTCCAGTTTACATTCAAAAACCTGCACACTGTACGATGTTTGCTGTCAAAACTCTAACCTTGTTCATGCAAATTGTAACTGTCCAGACAAGTCCTCTCTGTGCTGGAGGTTTCAGCTCCTTTGACTGTGATTGGCTTTTGAATTTTTAATGTACCAATTCTGAGATTTAGGAAACTTCACTGTCATCTCCCCCTTCAGTTGAGAAATGTAAAAGCAAAGTTAGTTTTTCGTTTTTATTTTCATAAAAATGTAAGGATGTGCAAGTTTTCTGAAATGGTGGTGTGATGGTTAGTGCTAGTGCCTCACATTTAAAAGGTTCTGGATTTGAATCAGGTCTCTCTGTGTGAAGTTTGCTTATCCTCCTCAAGTTTCTTTGTGTTTCCTCCAGGGGCTATGGCTTCTTTAACCATTCCAAAGACAGGTTTAGTTATTTTGGTGACTTTGCATTGCATTTAGCTGTGAATGCTGGTTGTTTGCCTGCTACCTACCCTGCTTAGGATTTGTTGTCTCAAATGCTTATGTGCAGCCAAACAACATATCTGTTAAGTTACTGGATGTTTGCGTGTCACTTGTAGCACAATCTCTTATCACAGAATATGATCAACACTTTATGAGGCAGAGTTTTTTACGTTTTTTTATATGCTGTCATGGTGCTAAGCATTTAAGTAAAGCTTAAACATTCTTTCGAAGAACTTTCTTGATGCTATTGATGAAGTTTCTACTCTCGGTACATATCTCTATTGTTTTATCACCAAATTACATCAATATTTTACTTACTTTGATATTACAATGTCACATTGAATGATCAAAATATAAGAACTTTGGTCATTTCTTTTTTGTCTGTCAAACAGCATACAATGATTAGATGTAGTCAATCTACACTAAATAATCAGTGGCAATTTCCTCCAAGTGTGCATGATGGCGATTATCCAATAATTGCTCCTCTAAAAGTGCATACACGTAGAAGATGTAGCATGACAAGACAATAGCTGCCTAATGATGAAGGGTGCACATTACATGGTACAAGACACAGATATGGACGGGACAGGACACTGCAGGCATGTAATTGTACAAGACCCTCATTACAGAGGACAAGACACTGCAGAGGACAGGACATAAAGTGATCGAACCCTCTCCAGAGATAAAAGAGATGAGAATGACAGAGCGAGGGACGGGATGAGAGACTTGGAGAGAGGACGGGAGAATGTGCAAAGGAGGGATGAATTAGGAGGACAACTCCACTCAGAGAGACCCTATCCCTCAAAGTAATGATGATGTCTTAGTTGGTTAAAAAGCAGTGTTAAGTATTGGCCATGCTGAATATCAGGGAGAGCTGGCTTAGGGAGATAGATGGCATCTTAAGTAACAGCATTCTGATAGATATGTTGGCACAGGAGCTAAGTGTGCTCTAAGAAGAGAAGGGTGTGAAATATTACAGAGGGAGGGAATGAAGGGAAATGAAGGAGAGAGGGAGAGAGGGTTGGAGACAGAGGACGGCTAATACCAACATTACAGATGAAAAGACACACTTCCTGTGCATAAATAGTCTCAAAATCCTATTTTACAGAAAATAGTGAAAGATTCAGCTAATGGGTGATATAACTCTTGGCTGCAAACAGAAAAGTAAATGGCGTTGTGGTAGGCCAGTAACACAACTACATTTAATTATGCAGCTTTTCTCATGACAACAGATTTTTAAGATTAAGTGAAAACGAGTGGACTTATTTTGAAACCACTGGTTGAATAAATTAGATAAAAGTTTAACATATCAAGCAGAATGGGGTTTAATATGGATGCCCCTGCCGTTACTGTGTATAAATGTGTGGTTGGATGATGACAGGCAGTGTAGAGGGCCTGTAGTATTCAGAAGACTTAAAAAGCACCATATAAATGTGGTCTATTCACCATTTACCCAGGCATAGAGGTACTTAAAGCTAAATAGTAAAGGAAGCGTGCCTGCTTACAAACAATAACTTTAAGAAATAGCTAACCATGGTAGGTGATGACTACCATGCTTGCCCACATATGTTAGCAGTTAGCATGCTAAACTTGGCACATAAGACACAAATCTAAGATTTTAAGGATATGCCATTAATTTTCAGTTGTTAAGTCATAAACCAATTTATTGGAATTAAAAAACTCACAGGGGTCACCAGAGCCATATAGCTAACAGTTTTTTTCATAAAACTAAAAATCTCCTCAAAGTGGTGCTTGGGATAGAGTCACTGGATTGCAAAGGTTAGTAAAGTTCATCCTCTGAGTACTGTTTTCGGTCCAAAATTTTAAGGTAAAATATGCAACATTTTTGCAGACATCTCTGTCTGGAGGACAACGATGAATTGACAGTCCTACATTGTTATCCCTGTCATGCAGGCAGGCTAGAAACAAAATATTTATTCAAATTAAATTAAATTATAAAAAAATTAAAACTCAACGTGTGGCCCAGTGTTGCATCTTCAGTCCCAGTCCTGCTATTTTATTTGTCATCATCTAAAAATCTGTGTATTTTGTGATAATACTTATAACGTG
The DNA here is from genome assembly GCA_029814765.1 of Acanthurus leucopareius. Lineage (NCBI taxonomy): Eukaryota > Metazoa > Chordata > Actinopteri > Acanthuriformes > Acanthuridae > Acanthurus > Acanthurus leucopareius. Next base: position 4,043,309 of record JAQMCX010000008.1, read on the forward strand.
ATTTTAGTTATATTCTCAGTCACTGATTATTGATCCTATTGATAGAATTAGTTCTTTTTGGTATGTAAAATGTTCTTCATATTAGTAAAATATCAAGAAATAAATATTTAATGAAATATTTAAAATACAAAAAATCCATTACAAATCCAATTCTGCAATCAGAGTGCAAAGTGAGGTCAAGTGTATATTCTTATCAAAGGTTTGTGTATTAAAAGACTTTTGTGTATTTTTTTATTTATGCACAAATGGAGATTAAGAATAAGTCAAATATATCAGCAGTGGTAGAGGTACAAGGTAAGCCTTTGAGATTTTTAGCCACCCATGCATATCCCTTATTATTTACATTGTTTTGTTATTCTCCTTTTCACATTATATTCCTATAATGTGAAAATAAATAAATCAGATAAATATCAACCCGCTATAGGATTTTGTTAAGAAATAACCTAAACAGAGCTCATCATTAAGGACACATTTTGCAGAATTTACCTTTTAAAAATATTATTAAAGCAAAGATTTATTTGTCAATGAGATATGTTTTTGAGAGAAAGAAATGAACCTGAAGCTATCTTTTGAAAGTATGACCATTTTTCATTACCTTTAGACTGCTCTTACCCTCTCAGGGTTATTTTGTCTTATGCTACTGAAGCAGCCCTCCTCCCCAGCCATTCCAATAAGTGTTTTTCAATTACTGCTGTCAGGCGGTAATCATCTAGTGATGAATAGTCTGATATCTGGCCTTTATATTCTTCTGCCTTCTTTGTTAGATTGTTTCTAGTGTGAGTAGAGGAAGAGGTAATGTATTTTTTTTTATTTACAAAGTGTAGAAGGTAAGATTAAATGAATGGCAAAGTTAATGAATTTTGCTGTGATTAATTTTTTATAAGACAAACGAATATAAATGCTGCTTTTTTCTGAACAATTAGCCCATCCACTGTTGTTCCTGAGAAGATGTTGACGATTTTAGTTTGATCAAATATTTATGATTATTTCTCATCATGGATAATTATTGCAATTTATTTCTCTTTTCCAGCTCTTTTGGTGCTAATAACATAGGCGCAAGCAAAAGTGACCTAATATAATCATTAGAGGCATTATGTAAATAAAGTATTATGCAAAAGCACATAATTGCACCAAAACGGATGACCGCACCAAGAAGATGGAAAGAAAACACTGATTTTATTACATTTGGCTTATAGCAATAGGGGAGTGGTCAAATATTAACAGCATGAACACTTTGTAATACTATATTGTACAGAAAATGTAAATTACTCTCATTTGAATGCTTTTTAAAGGACAATGAGGAAACAAAAACAGTGAAACAGTTAAAAAATAACATGAATGTTTATTTCATTCATTTCTAGGCAGCAGGGATGATGCCAAGGGAAAGTTGATTGTGTTTGAAAGGTCCAGGTTTAAGTTTTAGTTTTCTTTACAGACCTTTGACAGAGGCTGACTTTGTAGCTATAGATGACATGCTAATTACACCTATAATGAACAGTTTCCACTTCACGATTTAAATGTGCAAAGATTATTTTATAATGCAAGAAAGCCCCTTCTCCTCACCTTTATATACAAGTAATTTGGTCAAGCTGATAAAGAGTGTTAAACCATCAGTAAAGGTCGTGGACAGATGAAGCTACAACAGCTGTGCATGACTGTTTTGAGTACACAGACTAGCAGAATAGAGAGGCTGCACAACCACATCTATTTTGAGGAATGTGCCTGTGACATTCACCCCCATTCTGATAAAGTGTTTTGAAAAACTTGTCCTTCAGTACATCAAGAACAACATTCCAGTCAGCCAGCACCCTCACCAGTTTCCATTCAGAAGCAGCAGATCCACAGAAAATGAAATATCATTTTCCCTTCACACAGTCTTCACACACCTTGAAGGTAGCAACACCTTCATCAAAATGCATTTTGTGTACCAAAATCTCCAACTGGATATTTGACTTTCTCACAAACAGACCCTTGGCACTCCAGATTTGCAGTCACACCTCCTCCATGCTAGTGCTCAGCCTTGGAGCCCCCCCCAGGGTTGTGTTCTTAGCCCCCTACCGGTCACTCTGTACGCAGAACTTCACGAGGAAGTATGAGGACGACACCAGCATCTTTAGTCAGATTTCTAACAAGGTTCTAACAAGTTCACAGTGGAAGGAAATCAACAAACTTGGAGAGTTGAGCAGATACAACAGACTACTGCTCAACATCAGCAAAACCAAGGAACTGACTTGATTTTAAAAAGAAAAGGAGACAAAGACACCATCAGTGGAGCTGGGGTGGAGCAGGTGAGCAGTTTTAGGTTGCTGGTAATCAACCTCACAGAGAACCTGATATTGACATCACACCCCTGGGGAAAAAAAGGCCCAGAAAGGACTCAATTTCTCAAGAAAACTCTAGAAAGCAAAATTAGTGTGCCAAGTTCTGGTCAACTTTTCCAGAAGAGTTTAATAAAGCACTCTGACTAAAAACATTGACTGAAAACATGACAAACTAGCATATGATGTGCATAGCACAGGGCTGGAATGCTGTGCTGCCAGTGATTAAAACCATCCAGGATGTCATTGTTACCTATTTACTTAGCATCAGTGATATCAGTGAAGTGAGACAAAGACATTAACCACCCCAGCCTCAGCCAATTCACCCTGCTGCAATAAGAGCTAGTGTGAGGATAAAGGCTGCCCTAGCCCACCAGGCTAAAGGACAGCCTTTATCCTCACACTATGCGTTTTCTCAACCCATTAAATGTAAAAAGTAGTTTTTAGTTTGATAAACTTGATAATTATTGTACTCTCAGTTCATTTTTAGGTTTTGTATCAGCTTATGGGAACTATTTACTGTTTAAAAATATGGAATCTTGAATTTTGAAAATGTCAATGTAATTTTTCTGCAGTTTAAAAAAAAGAAAAATGATTTCTTATTCCATTTATCTGTAAAATTATTAGTAGAGTATTGGTAGCTGAAATAATCAATAGCTGCAGCCCTAGTATGAGCCTACAAGATTAAAACTTACTTGTTATTAAAGTAGAACTAAGTAACTTCTCCAAAACAACCACATAGAAACGTGCATCCATCAGCAATAGCAAATACGGCTGACATTTTGGCTATTGCCAACATGTAAATATAGTCTTTTTTTTAACAATACGATATCATACCATACAAATCATATCCTATAAACAATAAAATGAAACACAGGCAGAATAAGGACTCCCTGCCCTCCTCCCTCCCCTCCTCTCCCCTCCTCGCTCTCCATCTATCACATCCAGCAGGTACCACAGGCCACTGACCAAGCTTGTCCCTCCGTCATTAGCTCTGCGTTTTCCCCACGCGATCCGTGTGGCTACCCCTGTCTCCTCTCTCCAGCCCGACACCCCATAATAATATCTCTTTCAACCTTCACACTGTGATAAATAGGAGTGCGCAGAACAAAAGGGATGGTGGTTGAGGAGGGAGGGAGAGCAGAGAGGTGAGGTGTAAGAGAATTAGGGATAAAGAAAGAAAAACGGGGAAAGTCTGATGTGGTCCTTGTGTGTGTAGGTGTGTGTGTGTATTTTCATTGCGGCCTACTGTGTAAGAGACCTTATATTATTAGGATGTAATATAAAAAGTTTTCACAGGATATATGACATGCTTGATGTATAAGGTTTTCTACATTTCTCTAAGATTGTTTACCATTATTGAGCAATTAAAGAAACAGAACATTAAATCACAAGATGTATTTATATAATAAATAAGGACAGCATACAAAGTAGAGACTGTGACAGGCAATAACAGGAAAGATGAAATCAAAACAGTCAATACCCAAATTATAATTATCTCAAGTAAAAACAGCAGGAAAAAAGATACAACATACGTTCATGATGGAGCCTTATTTGGTAAGTACCCTGATAAATGCCATAATTGGAATATAGGAAACATTAATTTTGCATTTATTTATAATTTTATAAGGACACCTTGATTATAAATCATAATGGAAGATTCACATTATTAATCTTGATGGAGGATATGCTAGTGTTATCCTCAGTTTCAACAACTTTTCCTTGTACCACTTGTTAAATTAACCATTAAAACTTTATAAACACAAATTTTAAATAGAAAAGTCAGAAGGACAAATGAATAACAGCAGTCAAACAAAGGCATAAGAGCCAGAGTTCAGGAGGTAGAGTGGTAGGCATAATAAGAAACATATAGCATCCTTATGATAAATGGCCAACCTCCCCCACAACCTGAGCCAGAGCCACTCCACAGAACTGCACCAAGAGATGTTCAAGTACAAACGAAGAAAAGGCTAGCAAGGCAGATGAGGAAATATTATTCAAGTTAAGACGATAGACATGAAAGAAGATGTGGTTGTTTTTCAAAATAGTTCAATGATTCAACACAAAGAAATGGTAAATCATAATGTGTTACACATGTAGTTTGGTTGTATTGTAAAAAAACACAGAACCTCACTTCATTTTTTACATTGGTTTGCTTGTTTTAAGGCAGAACTTATTTCAGCCTAAGACTCAAATGGAAGAATATAGTTTTATTTATATTTCTAAACAAAGCTAAATTATTAAACATACATTTTGAAGCTGCCATTATTAGTTACTTGTAAGTAATATGATGCTTTTAGACTTACTAGGTGTCCAGTTTGTAGGATTTAGTAATATCTTTTTTTAGAATATAGCAGAAAAGGAATATTAAATTCATAAGTTTGTATTTTTTTATGAGTTAACAATCCCCTGAAAATAGGAATTGTTGTTTGTCCATTATAGCAGAATAATTCTTTTACATTTACAGAGGGAGCAGGTCCTCTTCCATGGAGTCTGCCATGTTGCACTGCTCTTTTTCATGTAACAGAGGCTCAAAATGAACAAACCAAACACTGGCTTTAAAATGAGTTTCTTAGCTGATGTAGGTTCTCCAACACACTTGGAGGGGGAGGATGGGGGAAACTTCAGTTCTTGATGGTGCTAAACTCTTCACACTTAACTACTCATATAATGTAATAAAACCTAGCTGAACCTCAAACACCTACTTAATTAAAATCTGTTACAGCAGCATTATTACTGCAGCAGAACCACAGTTTGATAATTGAGAACATTTTCTTCTAATACTTTTTAAATACAGGAATTCATTTTTATCTTGGGGTATTTGATTTTTACTCCAGTAAAAGATCTCAGTACTTTTTCTACCACTGCACAATAAAGTATGTAAAAACTGCTTTTAAAGACTTCAGATGGCTTATCTCTTCCTCTGACTGTTTGCACCGTCTCCCATTGTCTTTGTCTTGCTGATTCATTTAGTCATGCTAATAGTGATAATAAAAAAAAAAAACTCAAGATCTCTCAGCTCCACCAGAACAAAAAGAAGGAGATGAAATTGTTATGTAGATTCCCCTGAGACATGTTCTGAGTTTGATGTTTAAGTCATAATTAAAAAGTCTCTCTCCTCCCCACTGCCTCAATTCCTGCTCTCATAATATCAGTGTGATTTATTAGCATAAATTACAGCCTTTTTTTCTCCCTCTGAGACATATATTATAGTATTACATTTGAACAGTTAAGCTGGCTGTTGTGTATATATGTGTGTTTGTGTGTGTGTGAACTTGTGCTCCTCCTAGATTTGCTTTAATCAGTGTCGTGCTGTTTTCACGTCCAGTGAAATACTTTGGATATGAACTAGTTGTCGCATCTTCATCACCCGCTGAGATGAATCCTGCTAGTTAAAGTTGAGCTGCTGTGACTAACTGTGTGTGTCTGTGTGGGAGTGTGTTATTGTCTGTGTGGGTGTGTGGGTTGCAGGGTTACTTTCAATATCGGTTTGAAGTTCAGTTGTTAGTAAAACAATCTGTCATGTCATATCAGAGGAGGAAAGGTTGTTAATTAATTTTTTCCTCTTTTGTATGTAACACTAAACAGTGCTGAACTCGCTCAGACCCCACACACACCTTTTCCATCTATTCCTCCACCTCAAATCCCTCTGTTCTTCCCTCCCTTCCATCTATCTATCCATCCTTGTCGCCCTTCGTCTCTCCCCAACTTGATTTAAGAGTTGCCCTCATGGCTTTGACACATCGGTATTTCTATCAGAGAGGATTAGAAATGTGTGTGTCTGTGCACGCTTGTATGTGTGTGTAGGTATGTATGTGTGTGTGTGTGTGTAAAAGAGAAAGAGAGAGAGAGAGAGAGATATCCATGATGATTCAAATATAATGGCTCTGTATTGCTGCCTCCCCTCTCTAACCGTCCTGTTCAGTTGCAGAGATTAATAAATGTGTGTGTGTGTGTGTGTGTGTGTGTTCCCAGAGAGTAATATCTGCCATGCATATATTATCTATCCTCCCTATTATCCAGAAATCACAGGCAGAAGAATTAAAGTGCGGCTCCTCTCAGTCGTCTTGGTGTTTCTGAGCAGAGCGGACTGCTGTGCCTTCCCCCCAGTCATAGGTTAAGATAGCAATCAGGACAGGACTGCAGATGGAGGCAGACATTTTAATATTATTTTAATATTCACAGCGGCTGGTAATTGTTAAAGTACAGTCCAGTCCTCACTGCTCTCCCTCGGAGTCTCAGTAATTGTGCCAAAGGCTACAAAGCATGCCAGCTAGAGAGGAGTGACCAGGAGTGGGGAAGGGGAGGAAACAAACACGTTAAACAAACCTTGAATACCAGTGGACCTGTATAATGGTTTTTTAATTCAACTAAAGACCCTGATTTATTTGGAAAATTTGTGTTGTTGGACAGAAAATTATATTGTTTTGAATCTTGTTTTCATGATACTTAGACTTTTATTTATTTTTTTTAAAATACATCTTTGCTAGATTTTTCTGACCCTTGATATGCTTATAACCATTATAACCCTGCTTATAATCCTTTTACCAATCAAAACACAATGCAGTTAGTTAAATCAAATCACTTGCATCAAAAAAACAAAAACAAAGAAACCTTTCAAGTGGCATCATTTAGAGATGCTTTTAGTTTAATTTATCCATTTTTAGGTATCCACCTTAACATTTCTCATTCTTTTCTTTCAAAATGTTTTTTATGGTAGAAATGATAATGATTTATTCGCAATCAGTTAATCGGTGGTTTAGAATTTGATCAAGCATGTGAAATGTAGGCCTTATCTTTTTTAAAGGCAGAATAAACAGCATTTTCTGGTTGGAGTTTGTAAACAAACAATTCTAAATTGGCCCCTCCTTTTTTTCATTCTTATTTTCTAGCCTTTATGTACTCTAGACCCTCACAGACATGAGCAGAGGCTTTTGATTTAATTATTTTTAGCTATCAGAGGTGCTGGAACTATAAATTGACTGGAGACTTACAGTAACTCAAAAAGTGTTATTCTCTCTTTTTTCATCATACCTTCCAATCTAGCCACTAATAAACCTATTCAGGTTATGTTTCAGCTTTGAATAGATGTGACTCCTGCTGCTTCACTGTGATGACAGGAATTTTGGCGTGCTTCATGCAGACCAAGCTAAAAAGCTGTTAATCTAATGTTACTAGTAATGTAGGTAACTAATTTGCTGTGCTGCAGAGTCATCAAGTCATTTCATTTCATTTCTGTTACATAACTAATGAGTAACGGATATCTTTTTCTAAGTTACAAAATCTTGTTCACCTCTGTTGCACTGAGGTGGTGGCAAAAACGTGAATGTCTCAAAGTTTTTTAGATTTTGTGATCAATCTTATCTTAAAGAAATACAGCAGAGGGCATGCAAGGAAATCATGTTTCCCTTTTACCTTAAACAAGCAGAGGCACACAAAAATTGTAAAACCTCACCTCCACGCGCTTTGAGACGATAGAATACAATTTTGATCAAAGTCATTTGCGAGCCTCAAAGCCCTGTGTCAGATCTACAACATCTGAAGTGGCTGAATGAAACGGTGCCAGGTGGAAAGTAAAGGGAGTTGACACCAAAATAGCCTGCCTGCTCTGCATGCTCCTTGCTGTTATGCATCAATCTATCAGGCAGCCTTATTACTATTCAGATTACACACATCACACACACACTATTCAGATTAGAGGCTAAGGTGTACGGGATGTTGAGGGGCGCAGCGGAGACATGGGTGACCTTTTCAATCGCTGCTGGACACTTTGAGCCGGTAGTGAATCCATCTCAGCGAACTGGTCTGATAGGCCATTTCTTGAAGCCTGTCCAATGCTCTTCAGATCTACTACCAGGCTATTGTAATGTATGCACATTACACTTGTTCACTTGGGAACTGCTACAGATGTTTCTTTTAATCTACTCCTTTTCTTTTACTGTTTACTGTGAATATAAAAGATCAATATTCAATCGGAAAAATCAAAGTCCAGAGGACCAATTTTTTTTTTTTGAAAAGTATATTCTTTGTGAAACTTAAGCTCTCAGACATGACGTGGCCACTTAGCATTGGCATGATTTTTTCCTGCGATGTTGTAAAGTCTTCTTGTTTTTATACAAGAGTTACTTTAAAGATAAACCCTCAGTAAAAACAAGAAGAAGACTTATTTTTACAAATGCACATGCAAGAGGCTACACAACATGTGGGTGTGCAGCAGTAATTAAAGATTCTGCAGCTCTAGTTACCCACAGTGATCATATGATGAGTAAAGAGTTTCTTATATATGTGCACTTTCCTTTTGTGTGAAATATTATTATGTTATTTAAACAACAGTCATCCAGGCATTGAGATTGGTTTTGGAAAGAAGGGGTGTAAATTTCATTTGTTTTCTAATTAATAAGTATTTAAAAATTACCCTAAAACTGCAGTTATAGTGCACAAGTTGTTATGAACTTGCTATCAGAAACAACAACTCTTTGACGGCAGTTTTGAAAGGAAGTTTTGTTGTACTGATCTTGCTTCTTTCTTAACTGCCCATCTTAAGCCTGGCAATGCCATGGGAATGCAATACTAAATATGTGGAGTACTCTTTGAGATCAGCTACTACTAGCAACTACTGCTGCAGCTTCTGTGTTGGATTTGTTACTTTGTACGCATTGGTTAGGGCGTACCTCCCCCCAGACAGAACCAGGCTTGCATGAACACAATGTCAGGCTGAATCAGTGAAGTGAAGTGAAATGGCAATTATACCTGACAATTAGGATAGCAATAGAGTCACCTAAGCTACAAACATTGTATTGACACAAGGCGAGCAAACATTGCACATTGCAGATTGCTCATTATGGGGAAAGATAATGCTGACTGATAGAATGGCTGGCTTGCAACAGCCTTGTGATGAGTGCAACTTGGCAAAACAATCCTTACACAGTTTTTTAGTTTGAGTTGTGTCATTTAACATTGTAATGCCCTTTTGCATCGGTATGATGCAAGAGGCAATTGTGACAGCTGATGTAAAATCCTGAACCTGCCTAACTTAAAAAAAACAGCAAAACATTCAAGATGCTAATTCATAAGCTGCTTTAAAATATTTTTGTTTAGTGGCCAAAGCTTTTTTTTTTTGTCATCATGTAGGAAGTTAACAAGCACAGATAGGGCAGATAAGGCTAATGTCACTGGGCAGCTCCTGATCAACGCCTGTGTTGTTATTAAGAAAAAGATGAGCCTAATAATAGAGAGAATATTGTGCATATTCATATGAACATTGCACTAGAATCATGATTTCTTGGAAATGTATGGTGCTTATTTGTCTTTACTTTTTTAGATGATATTTTTTACTGCAAAGCTAAATTTTATAAAGATAACTCCCTTAGCACTTCTTAACATGATCTTAACATGAGCAGTCACATTGAAAAACCCCCTTGTGATTGTGAACATGGCTTGTATGTGCTTATGTGTCTTTCTTTTCATGTCTTTTAATTTATATTTATTTTTTCTGACTAATTTATTTCTGTTAAAACTACCCACAACCAAGTACTCTAGACACACCTGAAATGACTGCACACACATATACACTTGTGCACACACTATAATTGTAAGTTCCCTTATGGTGTCTGGTGCTCCGTCATGCTTCTCCAGCCTCTCTCCTGGTTAATTATCCACACCATTAATTTATCGCTTTGTGTATTTGTTGCTTATTAGCTCTCCAGTGAGACAGAGAAAACACAAGTACACTCGCACTTCAGCTTTGTAGAGTTTAATTACAGTGTAACCTGCACCAGCAGGACTGAGACGGGGAGGAAACACACACACCACACCTCTCATATATACACCAGGGGTAACGTGGCATTTTCAATAAGTGCCAAAAACAAGAAAATTTGGCTCAGGCTGTGCCACCAATCCAAAGCATTGATGTTTGCTGACTTGTTAATGAGACTCAACAATCAAAGTTACATATTATTTCCTTAAGTCTTTAAATCAGTGCAGTTAATGAGTTTAAGCATTTAAATGTCTTAACAGAAAATAGTTTTAATTTGAATGGATAATCAAAGGTGATGCTCAGCTGGAAAGTTTAGGTCCAGGTAATGTTTAGGTACCTTTATTCCTAAATTTTGAGGATTGAGAAACAAAAAAAAATTGTTGTCATGTATAAATGAGGTTTGTTTCCTCTATTTATTTTTTTAAGTAACTTTGTTACAAAGCACATTTAAGGAAAAGAGGAATGAGTCTTTTTTTTTTAATATTAGTGAAAACAATAATTAGAGAAGATGAGATACAAACAGATAAAATTAAAATTAAGAATGTTATCATAAAATACACAGTATATTTATTTCACAGTTATTCTGTTTATTTCATCCTTGATGCTGCCCAGATCTCTGCAGTTCCTCACTGACTGTTGTTATCTCTTCAGTTAGTTTGCACTGAAATAATAATTCTTCAGCCACACTTTGATCCTGCTTTCTTTTCTATTTGATTCTCTGTTGGTTTTTTTTTGCTTCTCTGACTTTTTTCCTTTTTTTCTCTCCTTTTTCTAAAATATCCAAGTGTTTCCCTGAGTGACACATGTGGCTCTGTTGTGACAGATCAAGCATAAACTATTGAAATCTCACCCCTTGGTACCAAATGATAACCTCCATTAAAAGCCCACAACAGACACGTGGACAGGAAAGTCAGCAGACACCTACACAAAGACATAGGGAGGGAGCACGAGCAGCAGATAACTTAATAGAGGGATCGGATGAGGGCTAAAAAGGAAGAGTGAAATCATTAGGATGCAAATGAGAGGGAACGATTAGCATGTGTTTGAGAGATTGAAAGAGATACTGTATGAAAGGCAGAGAAAGAGATTGAGTCGTCTCTGCTTTCGCCAGGGTTTTTACACTGAAAGCAACAACTGTCACATGTTCGTTGTCAAAGATCCGACTGACGGGTGCAATTATTTTACAGTGATGGCTATTTTACTGGCTACAGGAATTTGTTTTACAATGCTGTGACTCATCCCCTCTGTCCAAATGATTTTAATGCAGCATTTTATCAAAGACACGGATTTACCTGCTGTATTCTGCATAGAGTTCACCAGAATATAGTTTGCCATTTAATTTGTGGTTCCCTCTTTTGAGCCCCTTTAAACTATCATCCATTTTACCTCAAATGAGTTTTCATTGAGGCTGACAGAAAGCAGCAAAGGAGAAGAGGAGGAAGAAAAGATGAGACTTTAACGATTGCAATCTTTGGCCATTTTGCTATTTTTCCAGTAATATAAAGTGAGTAAAGGATTACATTTTCAGTGTCAATAAATCATATGAATGGACCTCAATAAATACTGTTTTTATTGTAGCTTCTTGCTCTGTTTTGGATATCAACATCCTATGTGCAATTGCCGTCCAGAAACAGGCAAAACACATCAGTGAGCCACACTGTTAAACTGGGTGATATGTTTCTTTATTATCATGAAGACACTCAGTGTAGTAAATTTTTAAGTCAATCCTGTAGATACCACTGGCTGCACATTTGGTGCTCACTAAAGCACTAAATGCATATTATTGTGTGTCAGCATAAAGTTTTACAAATACATTGTTTAGTACTATTTTCTTAACGTGTCTTGCCCTTTTTAATGTAACTACATCTTCTATTTTATAAATAAAACTGCTAATTTTTGGCTTGAATTTTAACGATTTACTGGAATGAGACTGAGTGACATAGATGTTTCAGAAAGTGAAAGAAAGTAAAAAAAATAGACAAATCTCAAGTTCTGTAACAAGTAAGATGACACATTGTTATTATATAGACAAAAGACAGTAAGGACAAGTCATTATGCAGTATTTAAAGAGTGTATTTAAATATAAAATTGTCAAAAATTCATAGTTTTTAAATTAAATTAAGATTTAACAGTGCATTAGTGATTATAAACAATCATACATTTAAAATCAACTTTTAAAAAGATGTGAAAAACTGGCTTAGGGTACAATTTCTCCATCAATTCTGTGAAAAATTGCAAATGCCTAATCATCCTTGGACTTTTAGTGAGGTTGCTGAATGCAGAGCACTGATTGATCATTAGATTTGATGTTTTAATTCAACAAACACAGACAAATGTCTAAGAGACTGTCCTTTAGCTATTTATGTACAATTTTTCAGCTCTAGTGATTATGAATGTGGGTGTGTGTGTGTGTATGTGTGTGTGATTGTGCACCTTTGTGTCAGTGATATTCTTACAATTGGGGAATTATATCTGGATTATATCTCAGAGCAGATGACATAGATACATTCTGTAAATGATTGATCCTGCATGCTTTTATATATCATTCAAATTGTGCAAATGGCCTTTTTGTTTTCTTCTATCTCTTTGTATTCATCTTTCACTCACTTTTGCTTTTTTGTCTCCTTCCTCCTGTTTTCTCTCTCAATCAAGTGAGGTGAGAGGGTTCGCACCACTCTGTTAGCCGCTGTCTTAGCCATTGAGTCTCTTCATAAAACAGAAATATGTACTGGCTCGGGCCAAAGCCACGACCAAATAAAATCCAGCCAAGTGTCTTCCAGGGAACCCATCCATTCACATCATAAAAATGGCTCTTTATTTGTGTTTTCAGTCCGTCAGTCTGTTGTTGGCCATTTGGCTCGTCTTAGGCACTGGGATATCCCCGGTCTATAAATCCCTCTCTCAGCTTTTTCTTTTTTCTCCTTAACTCTGCCTCTCTCGTCGTCTCTTTGACTGGTTCATGGTGCATCATGTGAGATTTATTTCCAACTATACTGTTTGCAAAATGTACTCTGTGTCCTCTTATTTTGAGGAGGGATTTACTCCCCGTTAAGAAGAGTTATGTACACTGAGGCGTTTTACATCCTGACTCTTGGTAACAGGGTGTTTTCTGACATATTTCACCCGGGCCTTCGCCTAATCCACATATCAATCCACCGCCCGCTATTGAAACACTTTCACACACATTTACAGCAGCAGAAACACATCTCATGGAGGAGGCGTTTCACAGCAAAGTCTATAACTGTGAGATTTTATTTTGGTTTTGTAAATTTTAGCCTTTGAAATGACAAATTCATATCAATCAAATAACTGTTGGCATTTCCTTTTTGCGAAGGTGTTATGAGAAATAATCACTTTCAACGCATTAGATTTGAGTTTTTATGCTTGTGTGTATGTATGCAGTTTATTTAAGCAATTGCCAATATTATCAAGCCATTTAGCTACAGCACACCTCTTAAAGCCCATGATACTTTTGTCATTATTCAAAGGCCACAATCACCTCTAAGCATTAGAGTTATGTTAGTGAGAAGAGTTATGCTGCAGTTGAATTTGACACCCTGACGTATGAATAACACAGGTTTTTAAGGACATGTCTTGTGGTGCACACACTTTTCTAACCTTTTTGCATTTTACTCATTGCCATTCACATTTTAATGAGTTTTGGATGTGTGGAAAAGGTTAAGTCAGGTGACCTTCTTTCGTCATCATGGTCAGGTGACACTTTTATTCACTGCAACAACAAAAAACACATGGTTACTGTTGTTGCTGTATGGTTAGGTTCAGCAGCACTACTCTATACAAGATTTTTTGTTGCTGTTTGAAAACAAATCATTCAACCTTGGCCCATCTTCACTGGTTTGGCTGGACTGAGAACAATCACCACAATAAAGCAATCAATAAATAAAGTTATTTTCTGATTGTTGTCATTATGTTTTAAGACACAAATCAACATACCTAAACCTTCTCACAACCCTGCAGGAGGGTGTCCTGATGCCGTATTTTGTACAAATTCAGCCAAAGCACAAGCTTCACCCTCTTTGTAGTGTGTAGTTGTTTTTGTCCCTCAGTTCAACAGATATAACAATGAGAGATGAGAGAGAAATGTAACCCGATAACTATGTTTTTTACAGTCCTGACCTTGTGCTCATGAAGACTGTGGAGCACACACCACTGGTCAAAGGCTCTTACCCAGAAACATCCTGAACATAGCCAAATACGAGGAAAACATGAATGTCAGGAAACATAGTGGCACACATTTCTAATGGCTCATAAGTGATGTTTGGAAAGGATTATTTTTGTATTCATCTATAGAATCACCGTTACCTTTTTAACCTGACATGCCAGATCAAATGTGTCACATATATATGGATTATATTCAACATGTCCTTGTGGAAAACAGCCTATAGACAGTGTTTGGAAGGGGCTGATTGTTTAAAAAAAGTTGGGGAGTGATTAGAAGAACGTTTTGTCTGTCACATTTATTCAGACACTGATAGGGTAAGGGGAATGTAAGTTCACTACACTACATAAGTTAGCTAACAGAGAAAAACTAGAAAAACAACAGAATTATCTTCCAGTTTTGTTAAATTTTGACAAACATAATCTACAAGGTTCATGTGGGACACAAACTATCTTTTGTCTCTGTACTACCTTTTGTTTTATGTTGCTATACTGCGCCAGTTTTCCATTGTCAGAATTAAATTTTATACCAAAACTCTAAGAATTCACAACTACGATACAACGATGCATAAACAAACTGGATCTGATGCAGATGACCAAAGTTGGTAAATGCACCATGTTCATGTAAAACAAGAGATAACTTCTGACCGCGAGTTCAGTGTTTCCATGTCGCGCAACAGATTATTCTTTCTTCCTCAGTCGTCTTTATAAAAAAGAAAAAGTGTCGTCTCAACCCATAGTTAGGTTTTTCTATGAACGCCTGCACAAGTTCTGCCTCTTTTGCATTTCTGAAGGAAAATGAAGTTCTGACAGCGGTTTAATGTGTGTTTGATGCCAGTTACACTGAGGTTAAGTTAGAAAGTTTTTTAAGGCTGCTTGCTGATTGAACTGTGGTGAGGCATGTGCCATTTTTTTATATTGATTATTTTTATTAATCATCACTCTAGTTGTTAAGGAAGATACTAAGTTAGAGGGAATTATACTTCTACACACACATTACCATATTTGTGTGTCCATGACCTTTGCTATTTAAAGTGAAATCCACACATTAGTGAGGAGATGACTCCTGGGGCCATTTTCTCAAGACCTCAGGCTGCTCATGATAATAAAAAATAACATCACTAATAAACATAATAAACATTTTTAAAATTCAGTAGTTTAACTGAAAGCTGAATGGACACAGTTACAGCATTCTTCAATTGTGTAGTTAAACAACATTTACAAAAGTGTTATTTTAACATTATTTTGGACAAGCATTTGTTGAAGTTGCTCATTATTAATGATTTTATAACAAGTTCTTATCATCACCCAGCTACTTTGTTAATTTGTCATTATTTCCTACATATTTTTTGTTGTTTATTGTGTTATTTCTAAATCTTGCTATGTTTTCTGATCTTCTCCTTCTCATCCAATGCTAGTCTCTGTTACCCGTCCCATCCCCTAAATCTCTCCTTGCAACACTTCTTCAGTCACTCTAAAGCATTTAAACCAGAAATCTGACCGCGCAATCTGCTACCCATTAAGGTTTCTTGAAACAGGAACTAATAGAACCACATTCTAGATTAAAGGACTTTTTAAGATGGCTCACTTTGGCTGTGTCCCCCTCTGTAGTTTGTTATCTCTCCTTTTCTCCTCCCATTTCACTCTCTGTGTCTCTCTCCCGCTCTCTCTCTCCTCAGGCTGTGTATCAGGGCTCTATGTTAATGACAGTTGACAGATAGTTGAAGGGCACGGGCTGCTCCCTGTCAGCCCTGTTTTGGACTCATAATTATTTCACCAGTGTCACGTCACTGTCACCCTCGCCTGCTTAACACTGTCACACACTCACACACACATACAGAGCCTCCCCCCTCATGCCTTGCCTGCTGAGCCTTGAGGAGAAAGAGAGACTGTGTGTGTGTGTATCTGGCTGGCTGTCACTCGACCTCAGCATTGGCCGTTTCCCTGCCAAGACAAGCATCACTGCCAAACAGCAACCGTCGCACTCCGTGCTTGTCTCCGTGGTAACAAACCAGAACCACAGCCTTGTGGCAGTGTTTCGGCTTGGTGGAAGGTGACTTTCCAACAGGGTACTAAAAATGTTTGAGGAAGATGTTCTACACCTGGCAACAGATGTGCCGAGGTTGGCACGAGAAGCAGATGACAATGAAAAGGATTCATGAATGAAGCTGACTGCTGCAACGGAAGTGTTACAATCAAAATGTGAGCCTTTACCTATCCTTGTATTTTTGCTTTTTTTTGTCCAAAGCTGCTATGTGTTACCTCAGCTAAGCTTTACAGTGTAAGCATTCTCTCATGTGTATGAGAGAAGAAAACATTAAGACAGCTTCTTAGTTTTAGCCAGAGGTAGGGATAAACACTTAAAACTGGGATCAGGATCAAGGCCAAAGATTGAGATCAAGATTGTCTTAAGTACAATATGTTATCCTACATAGTTTGGGTTAGTTAGACACAATCTTTTGTTTGCCCATTAACAGAAAAACTTTCTTAAGATTCGGGAGGGATTGTGAAATATGTAACAGATACTATCAACACCAATCACAGATTTAACTTGAGTCAGGTCAACTTGTTTTTTTTTTTCAGGCCAGCCCAATGTGACGAATCAATAACTTGCATCCTGGGGCTCTAAAATCTCTCCACCCTACAACCTCCTCTGTCTTAAGACATTTGATGCAGATAAAGAAAAACTCCCAAATAATCCCTTTTGTTTGGGAAAAAAGGAAGAAACTTCTGGATAAGCAACTAAGGGAGAATCTCTCCAGACATACAGATAGACATGTGGTAAATGTATGAGATCATCATTGTAAAAAAAAAAAAAAAATTAATCAGGGTGAAAAAGTGATGAAAAGATTGTAAACATAAATAAAAAATGGATCTGGTAAGATGATGAGCAACTTCAAGTGTCCTTAAACACGTGTGATTCACAAGATCTGCTCTTCCCAGTGGAAACCTGGACAGAGGACAGATTACATAAACACACAGGAGACAAGGCTCATGTACATCACTCCTACATGTAGGAGGGAGAAAACAGAGAAGAGAGAGAGAAAGACAAGGACATCATGACTGACACATGGAATGGGAAACAAAAGGAGGGGCTGAATCTGAAGGGCCCAAAGACAAAGATAGAGATCCAAAACATCTGGAATGAGGCATCGACAGCCAGGAGAGGAAGGAGAAGGAGGAATGTCCCTAACACAAAATAGAGAAGCCTGAGTGAAAGGAACAGTCAAGGAGGAGAAAATTGAGAGAGAGAAAGAGAGAGGCACACAGCTTGGATGCTCATGTAGGACAAACAAACACAGTGTTAGAGAGACTCGGTAGTTTTTATCAGCACAACAAACACGGACTCTAAGTACAAGGCTTAATAGATTTATTTGTCAGCTCACACCGTTGCAGCTGTTAAATATCATATAAATCATATTAAAATGCATTGGATCTGACTGTTTTATAGCTGAGGTCTTTGACAACACAAACAGCGGTCAGTTTTACTCATCAGTATAAAATCAAGTTTAGGAACGAGTCTCATAAAATTTGGAAAAGTCTGTTGCGAACTGACCGAAGGTTTAGAAAAAAAAGTTCCTTATGTTTATAAGCTGATGATGAGGGCCAAGATCTCCGGGACCCAAACAGAAGGGTCAGTTACTTTAAACCAGATAATGTATGTCAGTAAGGAGAAGTAGATTCTTGGCATTGATTTGTGGTGTCATGGATTTTTGAGCTTTATGTAATTTAGTGCTCCATTGAACATTTGATCAAAACTGACCATTTACCAACATCATCATCGATCAACAAAGCCTCGAATGTTTACAGGGCAATAAATATGGCAAAATCATAAAATATATAAATACCACTTACTCATCCTATGTCTGTCTCAGTTTTAGGCCATAGGAATACAGTCAATCATTTAGGCATTAGAGCTCTTCTCCAGCTGATTAACATTGGATTTAATAAATAGCACATTGTTATTATCAATGATCAAGATAACCTCAGTTTTATATGAATATTAGGTTATATAATAAGTATACATACATACTTGCCAGTAGAACCTTTTTGCATGCAAATAAGTAAACAATAGCAAAGGTTTTTTTTTTCTAATCTGTGGCAGATTTTAGGCAAATTTGGATAAATTATGAAGCAAAAATGTAATTAATTGATTTCTGTCAATATGAGGAGTTTCAGGGAAAAAAAGCCAGTTATTCATGGTATAGAGCTTGCACAGCACTCTGACCAAAAGGCACACAGAAAGGGGTTGGTGGAGACACAGACAGGGTCAAATGGCTCGTGTAAAACTTTATGTTTTGGGGATCCACTGACCCACCAACGTGTCAGCCCACGGAAATTTGTCCCAGTATGCCAGATGGCCAGCACACCACTGATCAGCTAAATCCTCCAAGTGATAATCCTAAAAGTCTCAGAAACACATAGAAATGATGCCAGCATCTAAACTGAACTGCAACAGAGAAAACACAACCCCAACTCCAGAGACAGTTATCAGAAAAAAAAAAAAAAAAGGCACTTGGAAATGGCTTCTTTATAAACAGAAATAAATCAGTGAGGTTGACGAAGATTCATGGAATGCTTCAGAACATTTGAATGATAACAACAAACATAAGAGAAAGACACAGAGGGAAAGCAGGTTAAAGGTGGATAAGATGTTAAAATGTAGAGACGTCATGTGAGTGTCACAGAGAGGAGGAGAAGAGTGAGAATTAAGACAGAAGACAAAATGCCTGTGTGACTGTCACAGAAATATTTGAGGTGAGGAAGAAAAGAAAGACTGAAAATAGAAAGAGCAAGGTAGTTATAGGAAGAGAGGGGCAGAGAAAGAGAAGATATCAATGATTTAAACAGTAATGCAGCCCTCTGTATTCACCGTCACACTCTCGCTCTCCACCACCATCGGGATTCTCTCGCAGACACACACGAGTCCAGACCCTCCTCCTGCTTTGTGCTCCATCATGAAGCTGTCCATAAGGTGGACTCGCTCTCCTCTTTCTCCACTCTCCTTCCTTCCCCTCTCTCCACTCTCTCCATCTCCCTGTGCTTCTCCCTCTTAGACATTTGCTCTGTCCGCACTTCTATATTCATTTTTTTAAACTTAGCTTTTTCTATTAATTTTTGCCTTTTTTCCACACACAGCCTGTTTTAAGACATGAAAAACTTTTGAGAAACTCTTGCAAGGATAAAGAAATTCAGAAAATTCCATTTGTGGTGTTGATGTACAAGGTACAATAAAATCCTTTTAAGACGGTTGCTGCTGCGTTCCTGTTGGCATGTTGTCGTATTGGAGGACCTAGTTGCTATTTTGCCAAAGTTCAGGTCTTTGGAGCCAAATATTCTCTATTAGACACCTTGAAAAGTCAGAGTTGTACTCGGTCTTGAAAGTCTAGTTACATTTTGGATGAGAATTGGTCAAACCTCTAGTTGCAGTTAATCTGCCAGCGATAGTTTTTTTCAGATTCATGACTGGCCAACATGGGTTTTGGGTCTGGTTAAACTGCCATAAACTGGTTTGGCATGCTGCTGACAGCTCCTCTATTGTGTTATTGCATTTTCATTTGGAATGAAATTTATTTTAAACAGTGTTGTGTCGGCAGTTTTTTTGTTTTGAATGAAAGAGGGAAAACCCTGTTCTAAAACTTTCACATACACATGTGGACTATTGTGCCTTTTCCTTTTTCAATTTTCTCTCTGTTTCCCGCTCCATATACTTCTTTTCTTGCATATTCTACACACAACTCATCAACATCTTTTCCCCTTACTTCACATTCTCTGTCCTCTGTCTCCATTTATCAATAATTCCCATATTTTTGTTTTTTTAATTAGTGCATGTTCTTGACACACCAAAAGGGGAGAAAGGAATTTGAAGCTATGCACACACCTCTTCTATGCATACATGGTAATATAAGGTAATTTTCTGGAAAGAACTTATTTAAGATATAGGGGAAATACCTGGAACTACTGCACACACTCAGAAATACACATCCAAGCTACTCTTGTTAACGGGAAGTTAGCATATTTGAAAGTGAATGCATCTGTGTGAAACCCTCTCCCTCAATCCCTCGCTCCTCACCTCCCTCAGTCTTTTCCTCCCTCCTGCTTCTTGCCTTCTGTTTAAATTAAGGTGGGCTGACAAACAAATTAAATCTGTCACATCCTGTTTGCATGAACCAGAAAGGAAGTCAATATCGTCAGCCATGTTGGTTAGCCAGAGTTCTAATCACACTTCAACGCCATGGCAACCGGGATGAGGGTGGGGGACGGAGGTGGCCTCATGGGCTTACATCTTATATTTGCTGACCTCCTCTCTGCTGTGCAGGTTTCTGGTCACTCTAATTAAGGCATCTCATTTTTTTAAGCCAGTAATGTTCTGAAATAATTATATAAGGTAATCTTTGTTTCACTTTCGTTACAAATGTATTAATGTAGACAACTGCATGCAGTAGGGATGTAACTTTACCCTTTGATCTATTCGGTCGAGTAGTGCATGGTTAATCTTGAGGGGCCATTATTTTCTTAATATAATATTTGTATTTGTGTTTACGTTTCTTGTTTATTTGGAAAAGACTAATATTGACTTGTAAAGACAGCATAAACAATAACAGACTGCCATAAAAGAACAAAATAATGCAAAAATATGATAAGCTTTTTAACTCTAATGTCTTAAGAAAATTTTTCAAGGTTCTTCATAAAAGAGACATCTATTTCATGCATAAAACAAGGTTTCCAGATTAAAGAACAAAATATGTCATTGTTTATTCAGTCTAGAATGACCCATAAATTAATTTCAGATCCGAACTGTTTACAAGCAAGACAACAACATTTTTCTGTGCCTTCCAAAACTGAAGTTTAAACATAATAATGACTTGGTTTGGTTTGGTTTGGGAAACATTATGGTGTGGGTAAAAATAAGTACTTCAGAGGTTGGGAAAACATCATTGTTTGGATAAAATAAGTACTTCATTAAGGTTTGTCGAGCATTGTCTTGGTTACAAAAGAGCCACATAAGGTTAGAGGACGTTTGTGGTCACACTTTTCTTTGAAAAGTTTGCCTTTCAGTTGAAAACAGGAAAACAGTTGTCTCCTGCGCTGAAGCCCAGTCTTTTGTTGCTATTTGTCTGTAATAATGTCACCTGACTTCCTCCTTCACTCCTGTCATGATTTCTATGGCCTCGAGAGGCCTTTGACACATAAACAGATGTCATTTTGGGAAATTTACTGAAAGAGCTGATGCTGTTGCTCTTCCTTGAAGAATATACTTGTGAAATGGCTTTTCATTAATGTTTGTGTGTCTAATGTACATTTTTTTTGGCATTTCAAACACAGTTATTAAATAAATTAACTCCCATTACACAGCACATACATAGTGACATGATATTGTAAATCACACACAGCACATCATTTAGTCATCCTCATGTCCGTACACACACACACAGACAGGGCCAAAGGTCACTGCAGTCTTCTTGTCCTTAGCTTCTGTTTGTCAAATCAATGCAGACCTTCTCTCTCCCCCACACACTCTCTCTGTGTCACACACACTCAAACACTGGCTGCGGTGCTCTGCTCCCTGTGGAGACATATAGCTAATCTCAACGACATCAGTCAGTCATATGCTTGAGGCTCCATGAATCTGTGAATTTTTGTGTGTGTAATTGTGTGTGAAGGTCAAAGGTCAGAAGTCAAGACACCTGCAGGGCTAAGTTTGACCCTTTTACCCCCTAAACACACAGGTGTCACACCAGGATCTTTAATGCTGTAAATTTTTTCGTCAGAAAAACTGAACATGGAAATACATAGAATGGATAATAGACAAGGTTGAGCAAAAGAACAGGACCTTAAAGTGTCAACCACATTTTTTGCTCTCTCTAATGCTTTTCTCTTTATCAAACATGTTTTTGGGAAATCACTTTTTCTGCAGGTTGAAGCCAGAAGAAGTTCTATTGTAGATCCCTAAATATAACGAGGATTGTGGGACAACAGCAGTTTTTTTGTATTCTCTTCTCAATCCACACTGACATATCCAATTTGTCCATCTCTGCTGCACTACTTCCTCCTTTCTTTCTGCCCTCGGGTTAAGTCCTGTTTACTCATTTGACCCTACTGGTCCACTGTTTAAAAATGCATGAACAATAAATAAGGATGCTCTTTCTCCTTCTCTGGGTGACTCACTCTCTCCCCATTCATCCATCCATCTGCTCATGTTTGTGCACAGCTCATTCAGGCTGTTAAAGGAAATGGAAATCCTCCGTGGTGACACTGAGGTGACTAGCTGATATCCTCTCGGTCAACATTTACAATTGTTTAGGAACCCATCAGGAACTCCATATCCCATGGGGCATTGGGGCTGATGTTTTTTAAAGGGTCTTGCTGACCCCTAGAACCTTCAAGATGAGGCTCTTTTCGGTTTAGAAACCCAGCAGAGCATGGGTAAATTTTTTGTGTGAGGCACTGGAACTACATATCCCAGAGGTCTGCAGTGGAATTGGTTACTTGCCTCAAGTTCACAAGAGATTAGGGAGAACAGACTGATATTTTTGTTGCTTCTGCCTGTTATGCTTACATGTTAAATTTGCCCACATGCATTTTCCATTTATTTCATTAGAAATTAGACATAATCTTTCTATATCTTGCTTGGAATTGATGGCTTTTCGAATTTTTGGTAGTTTATAGGTAGTCACCATGTTTAAGGGTATTAGTGAGACATCATTTATTCCTGCAGTCAGCTCTTACACATTACAATGACATCAATGACATCTGATATTCATGTTATCTTCAGCTGAACACGCTTGCTGTGATCACAGCACTTCCAAATATCATCTCCAGTGAATAAAGGCAATGAAATTGTGTTTATTTGATTCTAAAACAAAGAAATATGCATAAAACTTAAATTCTTTTAGATTAACAGAAATCAAACACACAACCCAGAATACAGTGTAATATTATTTCTACATTTCAACCTCAACACTATCATGATGCAGTAAACTAAAGGTTCAGTTGTACAATTTGTATTAACAGGCTTTTATTTCAAATAAAAGAAAAATACAGTTTATTTGCATATTGCACTCAAGAGCAAAGGACAAAGGACACTTTCTTAACTGAAGATGCAGACAATAATGAACTCTAAGCAGTTAGTTAACTGGCACTAACTGTTCAATCAGTGCACCTGTGCCTCCTCTCAGGGAGTTTGCTCCTGGATTCCCCAGTTCAGGAGTCATGTGACCTCCAGTTTCTAACATTTAGGCCACAGTCACACATACATGAATGAAGGCAAGTGACTGTCGCCCGCTGGGGTGAAATGTATCGTTTGTCGTGCTGATTGCTGGCCTTCAGGATATGCTGTAAAAGTGGTTTGCTAGTTTGTGTGAGGTTTGGTTGTGAGTAGTTTCTGGTTTTGCAAGAGGAAAATGATTGACCTTATTCATGAGCAAAAAGCAGTTCTTGCATTGTAATTGCCGTGGGTGAGAAGTAGATGTAGACAGGCTTTGGTGAGGAGGAGCAGGATGCTTGTCCATCCAATCATTGGTATAAGTAAAGGAAAAGTATCCATCTCTCCTCCCTCTTGGCTCACTGAGTGAAATACAGCCTATGAGAGCCAAAGGGGCCATTTACACAATTTCCTTTGATATTGGTTGAACGTGTGATTCACCAGTCAAAGTTCACCACAGTTAAACTCTTTGCAAAACCAAGAGGTGACTGCTTTACAGGCATAAACAAATACTTTATTCACCCTTCACCCGCAATGAGTGGCAGTGTACAGGAGGTGAATATAATTTTGCGTTTGTGAATGTGGCCTTACTGGAAATCCTACTGCACCTCTTTTAAACATAATGTTTCATGTCTGTGTGGACTATATGAGCTCAGTGAGGCAGAGACCCATGGTTTGTATTATGTGGTTGTTGTTTTGGTGTGTATTTCTGAAAGGTGTAAACACAGACTAGTCTTAAGGCCGTGGCCCCTCAGCCTGGACTCAATCAATTACACTTTGGTTATGTGTAATGTCACCCTCCTAAACTCTGCCGATAGGTTCTGCTTGTATCTGAACTGTCATTTTCCATGTAAAATGCCAAGAATATCATCTTAAAAGAATATTATATTAGGCTTTCTTTTTGTTTTACTTGTAAGACAGAAAGTCAGAGGTCAGAGTCAGGATGTAACAGCCATAGAGGAGCTGGAATGGTCTGTTTGTTCAAAGACAGATGGTTTTGGTGGCTTTTGTACATTCAGCAGGCAACTAATTTGCTTCCAGTTTTTGCTTAATGAATCTACAGCATGTTTGATTAAACAATGAATATTCATCATTTAATTGCACAAAAAGTTCTTAAAAGTCTAATGTCAGTGCCAGAGAAGGGAGCAGCAAAAAAAACAATATTAAAAAAGAAAGAAAAAAGGAGTCACTTGAGGATTAATGTAATTTGCATTTTTTTTTAACAATACGAGTCTCTGTCGTGTCTTACCTTGCCTCTCATAATGTTAATAATCCATAGCAGATCAAAATTAATTAATTGTGCTGCATCATTTGTGTGAATTTAGTGCAAAAAAGTAAAAAACTCAAAAGAACTTTGAGTTTGTTTCAATGTCACATTCAGAGATACATCTGCATCATTAAACAGACCTCTGGGAACATAACTTCAGTACAAAAGAAGACGAGAAGAAAGAAAAAAGGGACCAGCAAGGACAAACGTTTTAAAACAGCAGGAGAGCCATCAATCTTTTCCTGGATCAATTTCCTAAAGGCCAGAAGATCAGGAATAAAGCCAGAATGGGGTTAATCTGTGGAAATTATTTTGTTATTAATAATAATTTCTCAAATATCTAACGGCCGAGAAAGACGGACTGTAACACTAATCAAAGCTGATGGGAGAGTCTGTCTTTGCACATCAGAAATTTCCCTCCTGTGATTACCTAAAGTGGTGTATGGATTTAGTTCCTATGTGTTCAGTCCAAGTAAAAGATGAAATATATTGATGTCATCGTATTTCAATTAAACACTGAACGATTCTTTGCTTGTGCTGGCACAACATTTTAACCTCTAATCATTTAAAGAGGAGTTTTACTCATAAACAGTTGCATTCAGTCTTGTTTCACTTGCTATTCTTCTTAACTCAGCAATTTTCATTATGAGGCAAATGTACTCTGATTCAATTAAATTGCTGTTTTGCTCATAAATAGTCACAATATTATGTTGTTAATAGATTCAATGGTCTAACTGAGTGTGTGTGTGTTTATGTGTGTGTGATCTTGGAGAGTTAAAACAGGCATAATGAAGTAGCAAAAAGCTGCCTTCATCCTCAGACCCCTGAAACAAGCAATTATGGCTAATTCGTCCTTTTAAAAAGACATGTGGAAGCCATTTGTCCTGGAACAAACACACACACGCACACGCACACACACACACAAGCACAATGCAAGAATATTCATGTCTCTACCTCCCCCTACGCAAACACTTAGGAGCTAATTATTGTTATTAACATCATGGTTGAAATCCCTCCACAAGGACATGTCAGCACACTTCAACATCTGTACACTTCTTTTCTTTCATCAAAGAAACAAGAGCGACGACAGGAGAGGAGGGAAGAAGTGACACATAAA
Organism: Acanthurus leucopareius; assembly: GCA_029814765.1. NCBI lineage: Eukaryota > Metazoa > Chordata > Actinopteri > Acanthuriformes > Acanthuridae > Acanthurus > Acanthurus leucopareius. The sequence goes on from JAQMCX010000008.1 coordinate 4,069,151, forward strand.
AATGTCCTGAGATCACCTTGAAAAGGCCTAATCAAAATGTTTCACACTTCTAAATCATTTTGTTTCACACACAGTGACACCATTTCACTTCAGAGGTAATTGCCTCTCACAAAATATTGGCCTAATGTATACATGAATATTGATTTAGCCATAAGCAGCACCATTCCCATTACAGGCAACGTTACTCTGATTTTACTATTATTTCAATCACATGGCCATTATGGACACGCATGTTTACTACAATGACATTATATTAACTATAAAACATGGATTAGCCTGTGGCTTGATTCCCATTCAAAATGAATGCTATAAACATGGCTGAAGATCAATAAACTATGGATTAACTTACATATGATGCATGTCAATGGATGAGCAGGACTAAATACAGTGTATTCTGCAACAAAGCAACTCAAGCATTAATCAACCAGTCAGTGTTCACCTCAGCTTTGGTTTTCCACTGCTCTCCAGGTCTGGGCCATTGTGTCAGAAGTCTAAAATGGCAGCTCAGAGGTCTTTTATCCTGCTATGTTCTCTAAGTCAGACTCCATATGCGCCAGACAGATTTTATGACCCCCGCAGAAAACTCTGGATCTGCTTAGTGGTCTTCCTTCAGCTGGAACTACCCAAAATACACAGGTAAGCTTCCATTAGGCATCCCGATCCTGATCTCCTTCATGATGTCATAACATCCAAAAAGGGTGAACCTAGACACCCTTCAAAGGATACCTATTTCAGCGTCTTGTAACTACAGTCTTGTCTGTCAGAACTTACCTATCTGTGTGGAAGGGCACGAGAAAGCATCGATTTTTGATGAGCTTTGATCAGAATATCTCTGGGTTAAGGGTTAACAAAGAAGCGACGTTTGTACATAACTCTAAAGGCTTCTCCATTGCCGATGTGCAACTCCTCGGAAAATGTTCCGACACTTTGGAGCAACTGAGCTACAAAGATACCATTTTGGAAAGTACAGAAAGTAGGGGAAACAGTTTATTTGTGAAAAGAGCAAAAGCAAAAGATAAATAAATAAATTGTAGGTTAAATCACTGCACAGTGATTTGAAATATGAGACAGAATTTTACGAAAATTAAGGTTATTTTATCTTCCAGTATGATTATCGTGACAGAGGAAGGTTTACACTTAAGTTGTACAACCCTTAGTGTTTTTTTGTGGGTCCAAGGGATTTTTTTTTTTTTCTTAGAGGGCTTATTTCGAGGCATTGCCTAAGTCTTTTTAGAGCATGTTTACCAACGAGCCCTTAGTCTTTGTTGCTGATGTTGCTGTTTGATTCTCTGGAGCTGCATCTGAAATATCTGGATATCACAATTCATTTTTACATCGGGCTAATTTCATACATATGCAATGCAAATATTTTAACATCAAAAAACAAGAATAAGAAAATAAGGCATCAAATGGCTGTCTTTTAACACTCATTGGATGAATTTTATTTTAAAAATCGAGGAGATTACCTTGATATAAAGCTCACTGTGTTCATGTGTACCCTCCATTGTTATTCCAAACCCCAGTGAATAGGTCGAACCACTTGACTGGTTGAAGACACACAGGAGATGCTGCAGAATAAATACACATGCACACACCCACACTCAGACACACAAAATTAACTGTCTTGGTCTCGTCTCTAATGCATCTGTCATATCAGGGGTAAGCCCTTTTGATCTCTCTCTCCCCCTCTCCCTCTGACAGCTGGCTTGCTGCTCACTGGTCCTAAATGAATTGATATTTCTTCTGGCCACTTGAATTTGTCACTTGACTTGTCTGTGTAATCTTCGCTCCTTGCAATGTCTGCTCGGGTGCATGTGCTTAGAAAACCAGAGAACACAGTCCTGTGTTTTGGATGAAAACACATAGCTAACACAGTCACTGTCAGGCTGCCAAGTCGGGCAAAAATGCCTCTAGAAGGCCTGAATGATGAACCTGTCAAAGGTGATCACGTTTCTTTGTTAAAACACTACAATGAGATGTGATCACCTGCAGATACATGAGTAGACTAAGTGGCAGGGAGGCAGATTTTACTGACTTTAGTGAGGGTAAGAGGGTTGCATGGCCCTCAAGCCATTATTTAGATCCATCTATGCCAATATGGTACATTTCTGTATTACTTAAACACATATAACTCTGGTTCAGAAGATGATTAAGCAATGAAACCTTGAATACTTACTCACAGATGTAAGGGCTTACACCTGCAACATGTACATTACTGTGCAGTGCTCTGCTCCTATGCAACAGGAACCGTCCCAAAAGTTAGCGACTGTACCTCATAAAGTCAGTGATTGAAGTCAACTTAAAGGTACCATAAGCAAATTTATCTCTTTGACTATTAAATTAAAACAGTTCTCCTAAACAGACAAAAATTAGCCTAATTTATCAGACAAACAAGTCTGCATTGCATGTCTGCATCACTGAATTCCTTCATTGTCCTTAAACTATTTTAAATAAATAAAGGACCTAAACAGTTGCATTTTGGTGGAATGTTTTGTCATTTTGTCCAATACAATGTGTTGAGTTTATTCCTTGGCTTCATTTAGCTTGTTACTGAGCATGCTCATTGATGTCCAATATGAAGCTGTTCTCCAAAGACTGAAAATGCAATCCAGAGTTATTTCACAATAAATGTAAACTGTTACTCAAATAATGATATGCATATTACTAATTTGCCAAAATTGATAAGCATTGTGGGATTTTGTATAAAGATGTTGTATTTTATTTTCATGTTTTTGTCTTTTTATCATTTTGTGTCTGTGTTTTTTGAATAAAAAGATCTGTAGGTGTAACTGGTAGACTAAAGATGGACTAATGTAAATCAGCTTGAAAATGTACATTTGATAAAACATTAAAAAAAAACATCACAGAGCCGCTCTCTCATCTGCTTGTCTATCCCCTACTTAGCTTTGCTTCAGTCTTTATATAGCTGCCTTTCTTTGAGTGTCTCCCAGTTCAATCACTCCATATCTCTATCAAAAGCGCTCTTGAGGAATATGGCACAATAATATTCAGCATAAAATCAATGGCTTGTTTAATTTAAACAGGGAGGAAGTGGGAAGGCTGGGTAATTGCAGAGAAAGGCCTACAAATCAGCCGTCCTTGTTATCCCATTTGACGGACCATTAAACGTCTGCAGGAATAAACATTATTTTTAGCTTAACTACCAGCCTCAGCTGGCTACAGAGTAGATGGACAAATCATTCCAACCAAAAAAAATAAAAGTGGTCTCAAGAGGTACAAATTTTGAGCTGGTTGTTTATTATATCATATTTCTATTTAAAGGTTTTTATGACATCATTGACAGCTGAAACTGTGAAGCATATATGGAAAAAAAAATTAGCTGCCACAAGTACATGTGATTTTTCTAAGAAATATTCAAAAAAAAAGCCAGGGCATGTGTTTAGGAAAAAATGTTTCACACACATCTCTTTTTACTTTTGAAAGAGGAATTAACAAATGAAACTTGAACTTTTTCAGGAACAAAACACACCGTGGCTTAAATCAGTTGCTGTTACATCCTTACTTGGTCTGGTATGACCAGTTGTTTATGATGGCTATTATTAGCTAATGTTTGTTTAGTATTTTTTTACCTTTGCTATCATTTCACCATGTCATAACAGGTCACAGACAAAGATTTCAATGGTTATCAGTGGTTGTTATTACAGTAAACCTTGCTCATCTCACCAAGAGACATTTGTGTTGGGGGGTTCTTGTGACTGCACCTGTGTTCAGACCACACTTGTTTGGACCAGCAGAATCTTATGAGGGACTACTAGCACTATGGGCCTGGTTTAGATATAAAGACCAGTGATAAAGGAGACTGTTCATTTGAAAGCAGCAATGGCCGCTCCTTAAGAGGTTAGCTGAGCATCAGTTATAGCAGCACTGGAGAGGATTTCTTAATTGAAAGAAAAGCAAGGAATGGCATTGAAGGGGGTTTTTTTAAATGGAAAGATGTTTTCACTCTTCTCAGGACTGGTTTGGTAGTTTTATTTGCCAACTGGCTCTGTTGGTACCAGATCTGATTGATTAAAATTAGCCTAGGATAGATGGTGATAGTTCATTTAATCATCTGCCTGCTTTCACAATTAATTTTTAATTGCCACTTCTTTGGCTCTCATTCACTAGTGTACACAAACCCCAAATTTGGATTTTGGGCTCTGGAAAATAAAGCTCGAAGAGCAAACAACCAAACAATGATTTAATTCTAGAAGGAAACTGATGTGTTTGCAGTGGTCAAAATCACTGGAATCATCCCCGCAGCTGCAGGGACAGCATGAGTGGAAGCAGTAATATGGAGATTACGTGGACTATGAAATAGGTTGGGTTTTACTGGGTAGATGATGATAGAAGGAGGCCACTTCACCATCTCCACCTGACTGACTGAGGAAATTACTCTTTCTCTATCTGTCACTGTAGTTACCCCCCTTATATTTATCTCTGTTCAGAGAACAAAGCAGATGTATGTACGATACTCATGTTTCCCCCACAGCTCTGCTCTTATTTTTCACAGATAAGACTGTTTTTTATATGTTGCCCTTGATAAATGTCCCCCGGGGAGTTGTCAGAAATTAACTTTATCTGGTCTTTAATTAGAGAACATGTGCTCTGATGCATCTCTCGCGCCCCCCCCTTAAACCCCAACATCACCCCTCCCAGCCCACCCCCTTACACTGTCATTTTCAAAGCTATTCTAAGGCGATGTGTGATTATCTGTGACATTGCTTGACATGTGCCTGAAGACTGTCTCTCTCTTCACTATCTCTGCTCGGTACCTTTGTCTCCCTCTCTCTTTCTTTCTGTCTCTCTCTAATCAAAAAGCCAAACCATGCAGACAGCTCAGAGCAAATAACAAGTCACTCACCGAGAATGTTTGAAGATGACGGAGCGACCAGGGCGACGAGGGAGGAAATACACTCTGATCGTTCCCGGTCTTGAAGCCAACACAATATTTCAACCTTTATATGTGCACCAGTATTATTTTTGAATTTTTTAATGATCTTGTTTGTGCTGTATTCCGTGGATGTAAACATTTATTTGTAATGTAACAATAGCCACGGACCTCCTCTACAGATGCTTGGATTTGTTGAAGCAATTCTCGCTAGACATTTCTAACTGTGCAGAAATGTAGAGATCAAGCACATCAAGAATTCCTGAAATTTGGATTTGGCTAATAAATCCTCATACTAAAACAACAAAAAAAGATGAACTTTAAGTATAACTTTTCTCTGTTAATAATTTAATCCCATGTTTTTTTAATAATGACGGAACAATACTCAAAACAGAAATCATCCTCAGTCCACCCACCCTTAGGGCCTTCAAACATGACATGTAGGGTTTATGTTTAGTCATGAGATGTATGAAGGAGCTTTGGCATTATTACCAAATTGGAATGGATTATATCACACTTCACAATTTACATCCAGTGCCAACTACCAAAGCACGAAATACTGTGGCTGTAATGTAGCAAAAAGAAAAGGCTTGGAGGTCGGTGGGGGTGGATGGGAATGTGGCACCTCAAACCTGCTGCATCCCGTCACAGACATGCAATTAATGTTTGCCGTTTAGTTTATGTTCTTTTTTCTCTCTGTCTTGAAAAATAAGTCATGATCTCAAGGGACTGCCTGATTATACAGAGATAAAAAGTATCTTCCCCTAACCTCAGTAACATAATTTAGCTGCCTAACCGTAACTTTAGAATAGTAGTCACATGCGGATGTAGTTGACAAAAAAACTACTAATGCCTACATTTGGCTTATCGTTGGAAAAAAAGTGTTAAAAATAGAAGCAATCTGCATAGGGTTCAGTGATTAACTGACATTTACAAATAATAGGGTTTCTTTAATTTTCCACTATGTTGTTTAGTGCTGAAATGTGAAAGAAAACCTAATCCTTTAATCTACAAATTTGAAACAAAGGGGCATGTAGCCTGTGTCTGTTTCTTATACATTTCTACTTAAATTATTCATCAGGTCTTGTGTCTTTTACCCCTCCTTTCTTCATGCAAAGCAAATATAATGACAGAGATAAGAATGTTTTTAAGTAGCAGTGAAGTCTGTAAGTGCCGACTGGCACAAAGGCAACATTTATATTAAAGCAGGTTTCGATGGCAGGCGGTGAAACATAGATGAAATTACCCATTTACCTTCTCTCAGAATGTTGCCCATGTATCAGAGCCAGAACAAATACCACATAATTACATAATTAATCAGATCATGTATGTTTCCTTCCCCTTCTTTCATTTTTTTGTTCTTTTGTACAAGAGTCAAATGCATGTAATCACTTGTTCTGTAATGTAATCTGATCAGGGCCATGTAATTCTTCATTTTCCAGCAGCTCCCTAGAGCAACAGATCTGAGAGCGAGATGAATGTGGCTGAGTCTCTGTCCCTCCTCTCTCTGTCTCTCTGCTCTCCTCTCTAAATGTGGCTCCCTCAGTGTGGTTAACCGCTTGGCCATGTAGCTGCTGGCAGCTGCGTCTCCCGCCGCAAGACAATTTCTCTCCTCCTCACTTGTCTCTGCGTCTATATATCCATCCATCCGTGCTGTACTTCCCTTCTCTCCTCCCCATCCTCCCCTCCTCATCTCCTCCAGTCAGCTATTCTTCTTCTTTCTCCTCATCTTCCCCTCTCCTTCCCCACTTCTCCTCTTTCTCCTCTCTCCTCCCTCCCCCTCCAGTGGCGACACCAACCATCAGGTCCCATCTATCTGTGTGTACGTCAGCAATTAGAGCGTCGTGGCAGCCAAATGCCAGCCATGTCCCCAAGCTACACACATACACACACACTCAAAGGCTATGCCCTGACAAAACAGCAAGAGAACAAATCACACCATAATTTATAATCTCGCTGTGCTAAAATCTCATTATATTACAGACATATGGATTTGGCGGCATGCACGGCTGGGGAGCCAGTGCTATAAATTCCGCCAATCGTAAATTATTAAAGGAAAGATAGAAATGACCGTCGCCTGTCCAGATTAGCTCTATATCACACTCAAACATGGTTTGTTTAAGGAATTAAGTCCCACGTGGTGTAAAGGACCTAACAGGGTATTACTTTAGTCAATGGGTGGTGAGAAGGGTCAAGTTTGAGCTGCCTTGAAATATCAAAGGATTATGGGTTCAAGCCATAAAATAAGCATGGGGTTCCTGCCAGGAAACCTTTATCTTTATTTGTATGTACACCAACCAGCTTAAAAATCCTTAAAAAATGCCTTTTTCACTTCCTAATTGCTATGTTTTAGCATTACAAGAGGAAAGCCAAGTCAATAAGCAACATAAACAAAGCAGAAACCCGTTAGCTTGTCACACCTTCTCTCCTAGACTCGCCTCAGCATAGTTTAGAGTTTTGAAAAAGAGAAATTCAATTTAAGGAAAAACGCGGCCAAGCAGAGGTGACAGCAGGCTGAGAGAGGGCAGCCCCGGCTCTCTGCTGTCAGCTCGGCTTTTCATTATCACTCTGTCATTTCAGAGGAGATGTCAGGGGTTTCATAACACAAAGACATGACTCAGTGCTGAATGGGAAGAAATCTGCTGAAAAACAGAATGAGCTCTCATGTTAACCTGGCCTTGATAACACGCATCGCTGTACACTCATCATGATTCTTAGTTGGTTGCCAGTTGGTCAAATTAAAAAAAATGCCCTAAACCAAAGAAGAGTATCCTTTTTTGAAACACTGGTTTGTTTAGTTTAAAAGCCGTTGAGTAAAACTTCTGTAATTCTCCGACATCAATCATGTGAATGATGTTAAAATGAAAACTCAAAGCAAGGTTTGCAAAAGCTGTCTTTACTGAAGCTGTTCCAAATGTAGGGCAAATGCAGGCCTCAATGTGTTTCATGTGGGGGAATTTTTCAGGAATGAGGGTTTAAAAATGAAAAAATTAGACGGACACCTCTAAACAAAGTATTCTCAACACCACCGCAAGTTGAAATGTATCTGTTGGGTCTAAGAGCACAGAGTGCAGCTGCTCAGTATTCCTTCATTCCTGTTTGATTTCCACTCTTTTTGTTGATTTTCTGGATACATTTAGATAAATGCAGTATCAGTATAAATGCAAAAATAACATCATGACTGATAGTTTAGTGGCTTTGATCATCCACTAACGTTGATGTGCTGTAGTAAAAACAGAGGTCAGGTGTTCCTCTCTACCCAGGTACCACTCCTCACCTAAACCAGACAAAGTATTTCCAAACATGAGAACATGTCTGGCAAGGACAGTCTCCAGTCGTGTGCTACATTTGTGAAAGGGCAGCACCACAGAATGTTTGGCCCTGATCCTGCGGACATTGCCCAAAGTTCATATGTAATAACAGCTTCAGAAAGAATCTCTCATTGAGAAGTTCATGGTGAAAACATCTGTGTTGAAACAGTGCATTGGAACCATTATGTTCCAGCTAGACTATCTGTGAGACATCAAATATAACCCAGGAAGTCAAGTTTGAATAGTAGAAGAATGATTTTTTAAAGGCCAATAAAACACCAAGATACCATTTATAACACTCACGGACCAGATTTAAGAACTCTGGAAAGTACATTTTTTTGGCATCTGTCTTGTCATAAATTATGACAGTTGTGAGTTTATCAACTGAAATACTCCATTCTACTCTTGCTTGGCCGACACAGCACCCTGCTAATCACATGGCATTTTGGTCCAGAAACTTCAACTTTTTTGCCAAACAATCCCGTGTTTTTAGCCAGAGCTCACTTCCTTAACTCATGAACAGGGTTGCTGGATTGGATTGAAACCTCTAAATTGGATTGCTTTATGTATCCATAAAACACGCCATCGCCAGAAATTAGTTTGGCTGAAGTGTGTCACAATGGAGTGTGTATGGTGTCCTAAATCACTAATTCTGGAAAGAGTTGTTTCTCTTCCTGTTGTTTTTAAAACAATGAGCACCACAAACTAATTCCTATTCTCTTCAGTGCGTTGGTGTGAAGGCAAAGATAGATGTCCAAAAACCAAGGCAAAAAGAAAAAAAGAAGCCATATGTCTGATACACCTTCAAGCTCATTTATAGAAGTATCCCTTCCACCTCTGCTTTTTGCATGGGGAATGTCTTAAGAGTGGGGGGAGTAGCAGTACAGATGCCTCAGCGGTGAAACAGGTGCTATCAAAGTGCTTCCCAGTCAATACACACAGAGGCAGCATTTAAAAACATCAGAGGGCCGGACTAAAGGGTGGCATTAGACTTTGAATGGAGAGGGATCTAATACATGGATGGTCCTCTTCCTCAGTCAGCCCATTGACTCCAAACTGAGCCTATTAGCAAGACAACACACCACTAATGGCACTGCTACTGCTCCTCATGTGTATGGAGACCACCCAGCACACACAGACAGGCACACACACACACACACACACACATACACACAACCCTCTTCACTTTTCCCACACTTTTGCTACCTAAAACATTGGTATATTATAACATGGAACCAGATCAAAGTGTGAGTTCCATAAGCAAACTATCACACATCTTGTGTGATGAACAGTAGTTGTGAGATTTCATTTTGCAGGAGAAATTAGATAGTATCAGCCTGTTTTGACTCTTTAGATCTACAGAGATGGCATAATTCATAAAGTTATAGTGTATGTCAAATTGAACTTTATTTCTGGACTTCAAAAAAAATATTTTTTTATAGAAGTAAATGTTTGTAAGGTCAGTAATGTTGTACGTCACATCGATTACCTAAAGTAGAGTTTTCATACTGGAGTGCTGATGTAACTAAAAAAAAACCCCATAGATTATTTACCAGAGATGTGAATAAGTGTTTTTAGAGTCTCTCTCCACATTTGCAGAATATTTTCAGTGGTATCTTAAGAGCATCCAGACAGCCTTTTAATGACAATTAGATTTAAATCTTCTTTGGTGGTTTCTTTTTTATTATTTTCTAGTTCTCATTGATTGTCATATCTTGCTTTCTTTTTTATTTCATTCATTCATTTATTAGTGTCAGAGCTCATTTGAATTTGCAAATAGAATGTGCTGTTTGCAGTTTTAATGTGTGTGATCTAAGAATTTTCTGATTTAAAAAATGTGACTACTTGTATAAATCAATTTTTGCATGAATGTAAGGTTTCATTCTAGGCAGATTATTTGCCTGTTCATAACCAAAACATAACAACAAAATTGAAACACATTGTGCCACCCCAGCACCACTAAGTTGCCCAGAGTTATTGACCCAAAGTTAGTTACAACTGAATAAGAAAGGTAAGCCTGAAGCTGTTGGTAGTATTGGTCAATTCCATTTGTGACCAGCAGGGGGATGTAGTGGAAAGGAAGACGGGGACAAGAGGTCTCTTTTCCCTCTGTGTCCCAGCCCCCGATCTGACACACTCTGTCCTCTAAAAATATACACACACACTTTATTTTGTCCAATTATATCAACTCAGCCCGACACACAAACACCTTTAGACATACTGAAGATTTTCATAGCAAGTTAAAGTCAACTTTATCATAAATTGGCTGTACTTTTTAATTTTCCTCATGATGAAACTAATATTTTCACACTGATTATTGTATTTGAAGGGATAAAGGAGCATACAAGGAGCTACCGTTGCTTTGTACTAGTTATAAAAAAAAAAACCTATGTACGGACATGAATTAAGTCCGGAAAAAAACAGATGTATTTCTTTCAGAGGAATTAAAGAATACCATAAGGAGAATACTATAAGAATACTATAAGGAAACGAGTGCTTGACTTTTCCCATAAACTGTAAATACTTGAAATACAAATGTGGTCGAAGTTTTGGTTGACAGCACTTTGCCACACAGCCGCGGGAAGACTTTGTATTGAACTTCCCTCCCTCTCACTAACTTCAGTCTCTGGAGCGCACTTTATAAGAGTGTCTGGTAGTCCACCTCTTTTTGTTAAGAGGTGGACTTCATTGGCTTTATGGTGAGCAGTCTCTCCAACGGGTGAGAGGGAGGGAGGGAGAGAGAGAGAGGGAGAAAGAGAGAGGGATAATTCATTCACTTTGCGCACAAAGCGCAGTGGAAATCACCCAGGGGAACGAAACAGCAGACAGAGGGGAAAGGCAGAAGGTTGGGTGGGGGGTAGTTGAGACACTGTCCACACAAGAAAACGGACAAAACACACTCCTAGAAAAAAATAAATAAATAAATAAAAATTCTTGAAAATTTAAGGTCTTGTTATTACGATTCATATTGTGGAAGTACAAGAAAAAAAGCCAGTTTTTGTACAATTGACTTGTCTGATCATGGCAGAGATATTGTCGCTGAAATATTGTAACAGATTTTATCGCGCAAAAGAATTACACAAACATGACACATGTCCGGTTGCCTGATCTTCACTGTAAAAGAAACCGAGTGATCCAGTGTTTGTCTGTTTGGTTTTTGCCAGGCAAAACAAAACGCAGTCCTCAGTTTGTTATCAGAGACACATTTGATGACCAAGGAGTTAAAAAAAAACTGACGTTGAAATAACTGAGAAGTAACGATAATGAAATCAAACTCTATTTTAACCATGATAAGGCAGATAGGTGGTGCGTCCGTGTGTCTGTCAGTCAGTCATTGATCGACCCGAGCGCTGCGCGGCAGCACTGCACCTCGGAGCGCTCTGGACACCCCTCCTCCCCCCCTCGTCCTCCCCATCCACCCCCACATTCCCCGCTCAGCCTCGAGCAGCTCAGCTCCAGCCTCGCTCACGTCGCTGTTGAACACTGAGACCCCCCCCCACCACCACCCCCAACATCCCCTCACACCACCTCCGCCACCACTGCCTGCCACCGTCTCTGCGATTCAGCGCTCCCTCACCGGCTTCACTCCTCTTTCCTCTCACTGATCGTCCCTCTCGGTGTTTCAGCGAAGGGGCTGCACGCGCGATTGCGCTATTGATACCCACTTTACACTGTGTTTGTGGAAAGTCAGTCTCTCTCTCTCTCTCTCTCTCTCTCTCTCTCTCCCTCGCTCTCCCTCGCTCTCGCTGTCCTCCTCTCTGGTTGCGCTTTGGTAACCTAACAGGGAGGTGTTAACTACTTTTGCTTCCACAAAGCGCCTCCCGTTATCTCTGGTGCTGCTGCGCAAAAGCCAGAAGGGCCACTGCTACTGATATTTCCACTCAGCAGAAAAAGTTTTCCGTTTGTTGTGAGGATAAAAAAAGAAGCCGGAAACCGAGGAGTCGTCTGCAGAAGAAGCGGATTCTGCCACGGCGAGGTAAGTAACACTGTCTGTCTTTTTGTTTTTTTGTTTAGTTTGAAGCTCATACAGTTTGTGCTTCCACGCCTTTTCGCGTTCCGTCGCTCCTCTCTGCCGTGGAAGCGGATTTTCATTCGTTTCTATAAACTTTTTTTTTCAGGGATTCTCTCTATGCGGTTGCGTTCCCAGGCGTAAACATATACATAGAGAAAAAGTCACGGCACGGTCTGTCTCCGTTTGGACACCGACTTTTACATGTGTGCGCGTGAGTGCGTGCAAATGTATATCTGTTTGTGTCTATCTGAACGTGTGCGCACGCGCGTGCATGCACATACGAGGTTCCCAAACAAGAAAGTGACTTCTTGAAAACACTTGTTTTAGTATCGAGCGTGTGTCAGTGCCATTATGCATGCATTAGCATCAACACACATCCGTACATAACAACTGCACCGCCCGGCCGCACACTGACACCAATATTACCACTTTTTACAACTCTAAATATTGATTTTTGTTATGGCTTCTTAAAGAGGCTGGTCAGGTCCTTTCAAGATTAGTTATCAGCTCTTTTAACCATTATCAAACAGATAACTAAAAGAGTTAAAAATGCAATGAAATTCTACTAGGGAAACTGTTATCTTTATTATTTCTGCAGAGCCCCTGACATCTTTTCCCATCAGTACCCGGCGGATCATCACTGAACGTTAGCCGGCAGGCCGACAGTGAATCTATGCGTTTAAAAGTTGACTTTTAGTTCTTCGTGTGAAGTCCGCAGTAGTTTCAGCTCACTGAGTCATTTTATCGCTGGTTTTCACTGAAAGTTATTGTTGCTATGGAGCACTGAAGCGCCCATAATGATGACGGCATTTTGCTTAAAACCACCGCATATTGACCCGCATATTGAAAGCTCTGATGAGCAAGATTTTGATGGAACACGAGCAATGAAGAAATTTAGAGAGGATTCCTTGACCGCAACACACTATAAATAGGAAAGCACATTTATCAAAAATTTAGGATCTACTATTTCTAATATTAAACGTGTCTTATTTTACCATATGCGATTTTAGCAATTAAAATAAAAGAAAACCACCAAAGCGTGATAAAGAAAAAAAACAGATAAATTAGATAATTGTATTAAGGGGAAGCCTCCCCCGAGCGTGTGTGAATCCAGGTCCTTAAATGCGCAACAAATTATTCTCAGTTTCCCTCAAAGAGAAACAGACGGCTTGAATTCAAAAAGAAGGCGACTTACTGCGTAGCACGCGCGTGCACGTGTACACACGTGCACCACCCACACACACGTGGACACACACAGGCCTACACACAGTTGGGAAACACCTGTTAACTAGAGAGCCACTATAATTTACATCCTCCCCCTAAATAAGCAGCGTCCAGCCAGAGGAAGTCCCGGGGGCCTTCCAGCTTCATGGCCGAGCACAGTGAGCCAAAATCGGCTTCCACAAAGCGCAAGATCCCGCTGCTGCTACGTCGGTATTACCAGTTACAACATTCACTTTTCATTAACATTCGGCATCCTACCGTGTTTCAAATGCAGGAATGATAATAACTTTTAATAGAATTTGGAATTGTTTTCATCATTTTGGAAAACATCTCAAACGCCTTTGTTACATAAGTTTGTGTGTGTTTTTCCAGTTTTCCGACTTGCTTTTTATTTTTTATTCTGTAAGACCCAGTGAGTGATATTTATTCGTTTTATTTTTTTTAATTTATCAAGTTTATGCTCTTATTCAAAGTGACGGGCGCAGACAATATAAAGCTTAGACAAGACTGACTTTTCATTTCTCTCAGTTTCTCTGGATTCACAACTTTGATCTTTTATAGTCGGAAGAAAAATTTCACCTATTTGTCTTCACTTCTTTATTTCTCTGTTTGTGTTCCCGCCGTGAAATAATCACACACATACCGTTTAATAAAGGAGGGACCTCACTGAAGCAAACAAGTGAGCAATCGCGTGCGCGCCCGGACGAACGCGCATCGCCGCACAAAGCCGCAACACTCAGAACAGGGAATAATAAAATTAGTAGTGTGGGAAAATAAAACGCCGCTCAGCTATTAGCAGTAATTTCCATGTTGAAAAGTCCGCTGACTGCCAGCAATAAATAGTGCGTAAAAGCACACTTTTGGAGCGAAGGTGCGCCCGATGCGGGTCATTGAACTCACCGCACTGTGAAGACTGAAATATAGTTCCTCAAAAATTAAAAACCCCAAATTCAGATCCAATGAACCCGGCGTGATTGATCCCTTTATATTGATTTTACCGATTATCAGATCAATCAGCCTGACTTCTGACGACCAGACGACACTCTTTATATTCTAACAATACACATTAGCAGGCTGCAAGGATTTTTTTTTTTTAAAAGTGAAGAGAGGAAAGCGTTCTGAAATATTCTATTTTCAACTTGTTAATGTGGAACCATAAAGCTGCAGCAGATACACGATGGTTTGTAATCGAGTTCGTTCCTGATACCGGGCAAAGTTTGTTTTTTTTTTTCATACATATTTCGTATGACCAAAATTTACTGATAAGAAAAGTGAGAATTTGCATTTTGTATTTTGTCCGTCTTTGAAACGTGATTTCTCCATCATGATACATCCTTCGCTTACTTTGTGTATAAGAGATACCAATTGATGCATTAACATGATTTTTTTTTTAATGGAGAGTGATTTACTTGCCCAATTTTTTTAAGTAAATTTTACTCGCAAAAAGGCAGTTTTAGTAAACGGTGATTTTATTCCAGATACCAAATCGCTGTTTATTTCTCATGTTTTTAATGATGTGTTAGTGAGACAATAAGAGCTATTGATCTCAGTAACATTCATTTTTGTTAAGGATTTAATGTTTTTCAAAGAATCATTTAAAAATGCCAGTACGGTTCACCTAAAGGCAATTTTAATTAAGGCAAAATAAAGCTCCATTTTTTTTTCTCACATCATGTCCCCTTTTGTCTGATCATATTTTGTGGTCTTCATTGGAAAATGCTGTCATCCCGAGTGATGCACCACCTTGTCACTTTCTGTATCATTTTATTATTTTCCGCCTCAGTTGTCAGACCTCAGTGATTTATAGGCCGGCCCTTTCAACTATCTTTCTCACGTCCACATTTAAACACGTTATGGCAGACTGATATTTTTTTTATTGACGTGCTTCTTTGAAAGACGGATTTTGATGCAACTTTGGTTGTTTCAATTGTATGGTTGTATGTCGCAGTTTCGTTCATATTATTTCAGTGAGTGTGCCGCGGAGCTCTGGGATTACACTGATATAAATCACTCATAATGATGCCTATTTTCAGCCACATATATGATGTTTTTTTAAAAAAAAATAAAATTTAAATAAAGCAGCACGCGCAGGCCTTTACGTCGCAGTCATTAGAAATTCTGCAGAAATGTTTTCTAAATTAAAGTACAACGTATTAAGTATTAAGTACAATATTCTCGGTTTTTAATTTCAAATCTCAGAATATCTTTGGTCTATTTATTTTTTCTCAATTATTCCTGAAGGCCTCATCCTCTTCTTCTTCTTTCTTCTCTCTCCACCACCCTTTCCCAAAGGAATAGTCTGTAGGCGCAAAGACGAGAAAAAAAGTGTCGAGGTTGGAGGAAAAGTAGCAAAAGATGATTTATTTGTCAGCGTTTTCGATTCCAGCCCCCCCACCCCTCACACCCCCCTCCTTATTTCTCTCTCTCAGCAGTCAGCTGTTATTGCTCGCCATTGATCTCTCTTGCTCCTCTACTTTGCGCAGCGAGAAGTGAGCTAAAATTAATGTCCATTTCACACCTCTTCTCTGGATCGATGGCCGCAGGGAGAAAAGTTTATTTAAATTTGGAACTGAAGAAACACCACGCTTGAAAGAACACCCCCCCACACACACACCCGCACCCCCCGCCTCCTGCTTAATTATCATGAAACCAGTTACTGTCACTTTCATCGCGACGTAAATAACCATTAAGTAGCCGGAGAGAAGCATCGAAATATTCACCACATATGGATGTTTTTATGGGTAAATTCAAAGCAGAGGGGATTTTTTTCCCCCCTCTAACTCTGGATTAATGTTGCTCACCATGTTTTATTAAACGCCGCCTCTCTGTGGGAGAACATCAAGAATTTAAACGAAAGAAGCGGCCGTAACTTTTGTTGCAAAACACTTCTCACCTCCTTTCCAAATGTTCTCCAGCTCCTTCATATATTTTCTATGTCTGAAACGCCGCCCGGAACAAATATACTATTAATCCATGTGTATTCAGGCCTGCCAAGAGGCTACCTCTCATATTTGGGAATATTAATGCGTCAGGACGCGCGCATTAACACCTCGTCCCCTCCTCTCCTCTCTCCCATTACATGACACTGATAGTAAATTAACCATGGATCGCTCAGTCGCGACTAGTTTGATGACCCCCCTCGGTCTATTAAGTCCTATCAATATGCACTAATTCCTCATTCCTTATTAAAAGCAGAAGCAACTCCTTCATCACTCCTTCACCCCCCTCCTCCCCCCTTTTCTTCATCTCCTCCTCCCTCTCCCCCCACCTCCGTGTGTGTGTTTTATTATTTTGTTGTGCTAATAAACACTACATACAAGAGCTAATTTGACATGCAGACGGTAATTGAAATAAACGCGTCGCCGGTAAATAACAAGTGTTTGAACACGCAGACACGAGCTCGGGCCCCTTCGGAGAGAAAATGCGTCCTGCGCGGTCTGCATCTTAAAACTTTGTGTTATTGTTGTCTTGTTATCGCTGTTATAATCACCGTAATTAGGTGCGGAGAGCCGGATGCGATCGTTTAATGGATGGATATTGTAAGGCTGTCTCGCTTATCAAACGAACCAAATGTTTTTCCTCACTGCAAATTGCAGCCTGTCCGGAACGCAGATTGTGTTTTGGGGCGATTATGATTGATTTGTCCATATTCCGTGTTGGAAACTTTTCATTTTTATTTTTTCACACACCGCCACTTTCTTGTCTAATATTGAAAGTGCATTCTTCTCATTGTATTGGTATGTTATCAGGAAAATAGTCATTTCAAGCAGTTTCCCTTAAATTTTTAGATTGATGCAAATTTTTTAAAATTTAAATGAGTGAGATCTGTTTAAAAAAAATCTGTCCTAGAAGCAATTTTTAATCATTTAAAACACTTTATTGTATTTTCATATTATAGAAATTTGCAAATGCAAAAAAGAAAAAAACAAATCTCAGAATTTTTTGTACAGATATTAATGGGATAATTATTTCCAGTAAACTGTCCTCAGGCCTCAGTAAGAATTCTGCTGCAAACCTGAAGTTTATCCCCTCTCTGCAAATACACATGCAGACCCGATAATTCCTTGTATTGATGACAGGAAAGGGGAGTAGCCTGTGTCCAGTCATTTTCTATTGGAAGGAAATCACTCCATGTACGGGCTGCAGCACTGTGTTTAATGGTTTGATTGCATTGGAGAAGGCAGCCTCTGGTAATGCCGTTATGGGGGGAAATATCACTTGGAGACGCTATCGGCAACAAGAGAAAGTCAAAGAATTAGCCTAATGGGAAGGAGAGAAGAAGAGTTGTGTCGGATGTCAGATACTTTCTATTCTCCATATTGCTCCGTGTCTCTTTCTCTCTGTGTCTTTTTCCCTTCCACCCCCACCTTTGCCCCCTCCCCGCCACATCATATCTCTCTCAGGTTTCCCCCCCATTCGTCAATTACACCCAAAGCTCCCTGCTTGGAAAATAAGCTAATGTTCACCCCCTCCCACTACACACCTCCCCAGAAGACACTGTTGGTGCATTTGCGTCCATCGATTGCAGACAGGCAGTATTCACGTAGCCTACTTATCATTTTTCTCTGTGCAGCCGGCCGGGCATCCGGGCAGGGGGCAGCCGGATCTCACCAACTACTGCGGGAATACCTGCAGTGACACACACTTTTATGCATCTAGATATCGACACACAAGCAGTTAGGAGCTCACAGTGTACGCTTTAGCAGCTTTTGATAATTTTACATCAGGATTTGTGCAGTAGTTGATCATCCTCATCTCCAGCCTCAGGACTGCTGCTCTGTATCTCTGACCTCTGGCCTCCCTGCAGAGCGGAGCCAATCACTTCCCAGCAGGCGCCAAAGACATTTCCAATTGTTCTTGTTAGCATTATTAACTCTACAATAAAGGATTATCATGTAAAGATCTGGGAGTGAAAACAGTGTACCCGGCAGCAGTTTTTCCTGCTTAAACTTGAACTAATTGGCTTGCACTTGCATACAGCCTGTTGTACAAACCGGCCAGCCAGCCGCCTGTCTGCCTGCCAGCCAGCTAGATTAGTGGCTGCTGTTGTACACGCCGGCACAGCACAGCAATAAAGAGTCATAGCAGGGCGGCTGGTGCCACACACACACACATTAACACAAACACACACTGAGTCACACTGCTGCAGAACAGATTGCGAGCTCTGTCAGCTGTCAGTCAGCAAAGAGACATTGATGTCATCCATCAGACTTATAAGGTTTTTGTGAGTGTGGCCTCGCCTTGAAAAGTCAGCGGTTAAAAATATTTTGGCTTCAACAGAAACAGACAACTAAGAGGTTTTTCGAGCAGATTAGCTTTTAAATGTTTGTCTTTTCTGGTTTCTGTCAAGCTCTGTGTCGCAGATTTTTGCAACTTTTACTGCAAAATAAATCAAGCACATTGAGATGTTTTATTTCAGATGGACAGGGAAGATATTTCTGTCATTTTTTCTGTTTAAATGCAAACTGTTTTCAATGATTATTAATTGTTTTTTATATCTTTTGATCAGATAACCTGCTTCACATTTTTAAAAAACACAAAAAAAATGTCCATGTCCAGAAATACAGGCCGACATCGCTGCACTGCCAGCAGGCAAACATGTCTCACTAAGTCTATTTTACATCATTTCAGGGAAAACAAAACAGAAAGAAAAATAGATGCCGAGATTTGAGTTACCAATGATCCGAAAATACACTTTGAGGACGACGATCTATGAGTAACGGAATGGTGTGCTTTTCCCATTTAGCCTTTTCTTACCAGGAATTAGCTGGCCCCACTTAACTGGGCCCTGCTGGTGCTGCCATGAATAGAAATCCCTGCCACAGGTCAGGGCCGACTTCCAGAATGATTTTTGTCGGCCGGCCATGACTCTGTCTGAAATCACCAAGGCTTATTTGAGAAGTAAATCCTCTTTTTTTTCAGGAGTATTGCATGAATATCACAGAGTCAGGGAAGAAAGATAACAAAAACATTATCATTTTCTCTTTTTCAACATTTAAAAAGCACAAATTAATGTGTTAAGTAACACATTCGCCAAAATGCATTTGTTCTTCGGTGACTGCTACACAAAGCTTGCATGTTCACTTGCACAAGCTTGTCCAATCCTTATTGATTTTGTTGCTGAATATTGCCCAAGTGTCATTATCCACCTAGGGATTGTGTGTGTGTGCTTGTGTGTGTCTGTATATTATTAAATCTCACTGTAATATTTTTTTCCACTGCTGATGCATGTATCTCCTGTTAACTGCAGCAGCTGCTGACTGAGGCGAATAACCTGGTTACAGATTTCATATCAGTGCGGGCGAAAGGGAGGAGAAAGAAAAGAAGAGGGAAACATGAGATTGGATATTTGGAAGGCATTTGGAAACAAAATTAGAGTTTTACAGCTGAAAGGAAAGACAAGGACAAATAATATGGGAGCGAGACGGGGGAGATAGATGGGTGTGATTCTTATTCACAAGGACATTTGAGCTTTGCCTCATGGCCAGACATGAATGAGTAGATTTCAATAGTATCGACTGTTGCTTCGGACATCAGCAAACACACGGATACACACACACACACATACACATCTACTGGTGCACAAGCACAAACACCACAGTCTGTCTGGAATACAGAGTGGACAGGCGTACAGCCCTTTTTTAAGATAAAACACACACAGACGCACACGCACAAAGTTAGTCAGTTCACTTTTTGGGACTTTTACCCTAAAAAACCTTAACCACCGACCCAGGAATCAGCTGTTTTCTATAGGGGACACAGACAGTGTCCCCACTAAACTGATCTTTAGTCTGAAATGAGACCCTTAAAGCAGCGTACGTCTCCTCCATACCCATACACCAACACACACTTTTTTTTCCCTCCATTTCCCTCTTTGTGAAATATTTCATATCTGACAGCAGGGTTTTAAATAGCAGTGTTTTCTTTGTCCTCTAGCTGGTGAAATGCGTCTTCAGAATGGTCTGCTTTACTTTCCAAGGTTGGAAGAATGTTTATTTTTATATTTAAAAGACCAAACCAATTCAAGAAAAAGAAAACTTTATTGATATATGTTAGCGTTTTCTTGAACGACTACTCAAAGTCTTTAGATTTTGTCAGTGTTTTGTTCTACTTTTGTGTGCTGCATTAATACACGTGTATTGTGCTCACGAGTTACCGATCCGTCCTGTGAAAACATGCTTTCAGTGTTTGTAAGAAATACTCACTTGTGCATTCAGGCAATTCTCTCAAGTCTTAGGCGAAAGTCATTGCATTTTCCAGAAGGTGTCCCAAAACCTAAAATGAGGCCTTGTTTTATTTCAGTTTTCACCATGTTGCTGTTTTATGATGAAAGACTGTTACATCACTGAAAATGGCAGCAGCTAAGATAAACTTTTCAATAACAAAAATATGTATAGATATTTTAAAATGACATTTATTGTTTTTAGCTGGAGATATAGAACTTGCATTAGGATACTTTGTTCTCTTTGTTCTCATAATAAATACATGGGGCTGATAGTTTTCTACCTAAATATTTATATGGCTGCGTTTTGGTTAAAATGTAGTGCCGTAATTTCCTTGAAATTAGATGTCCCAGTTCTTTCGTGGTGGGGTGAAGAACTGTTAAGAGGAGGTACAAAGTGCAAACATGGCAGAGGCTGAGGGGAGACAGAGGCTGTAAATTTTAGCTGGTGTTTCACCACTGTGAACATGAACATTTTGTTCTTAGGAGAGTTTCGCTTTACATCTTACACGACATACTTTACATCGCTTCTGATTCAATAGCAAAGTTAATGCTGGAAGCATGTCTTAAGATAGATTTAAATGCAATTTGCTCTTTAGTTTTATCAATTAATAATATGCTGAATAGTTTGTTTTCTTCTTCAAAGTCATCAAATTGTCTCCACATGATCTGGTACATGCGAGTGATTGTGTGTGTTCAGTGGAGAGATGAAATGAATGGCACAGTCTGGTCTGTCTTGTAATGAAATGTAAGAGTGGCACTTTCACGCTTGTCAACAATCTCTAAATATACCCATGGACCGGGAAGTGTATGCTCACATACACACACACAGAAACACACGCACATTCAGACAGGTTTGTGGTTTGACTGCTTTCCTCTCTGTCTCCATTAGGAAAAAAAAAAACAAAAAAACTTCAGCTACTTTGCTTCCCAACAGTCTCAGCAGTAACACACACACACACACACACAAACACACACTCACGTGCATACACACACCAGTCACAGTTGACAAGACATTTTTATAACAAAAATTGGATTCTTCTTTGTCGCTCGGTGAAACTCAGCAGACACACTGGAAAACTCGATCTGACAAGTTTCAGCGCTGTGTTGAAACAGCAAAAGCAGTGGTTACACACTCAAAGCAGCCATGCAAGAAAAATATTTATTCCAACCAGTCAACAAAAAAAGAAAGGCTTCCATAGGACAGGAGCTCTTTGTCACCAGTGTAGTTATTTGGATCCCATTTTCCCTCTCACTTCTCCGATCCTGATGCTCAGAATTGCTCCTGTTTCTTTCTTTCAATTCTCAATCAAAAACAAGGCCACTGTAACATCTGGAGGAAAACTGTGAGGGTGATAAAACATTTTATTCCAGTTTACTTAGGAGGGGAAACAATCAACATTCTCATCATTGGAGCCCTAAAATGATATTTTGTATCAATAATGTCAGCATTAAAATGTTTTCATCCTCTGAAATTTTATTTCTGAGTTCTGCAACAAGCAAACAGCATTCTATCATTGTCTTTAAAAAACAATAATAATGTTTATGACCACATTTACCAATTATTTTACATTGAATCTGTGTCTTCTCCCACAGCCCCCTTTAAATAGCTCATATTTCCAGAGTGAAATTCCCCCTCAAAATGATGTTAAAGCACATTGTTGTTGACACCGCAATTTCACTGACTGGTATAACATTGTCACTTAAAGTGCAGATTTGACGTGAAAAGCCCTCCTCGCTGTTTGTATTTAATATCGTGCCGACAGCTGTATCATTCTTGCACACTGTAATCAAATTATGACAGCGTGGTAAATGTTCCCCTGTGACATTTTCTATTATAAAATGCATATACCCAGTGTCAGACAATGTGTGGGTGGTATCCCGCGGTGGCAAATGGGATTGTAAGTGGCACTGACTGACATAATGTGTGTGTGCTTTACATGTAATTGCACTTGTATATTGATGATATGCACAGGTGTGTGTCATCTGGAATTATCATGTTGTCTCAGACACAAGGTGAAAAACGTCACTGACTTTAAGCAGCTCGATGACACTTCTATTAGTGTGACATTATAAGAAGAATTTGTTGTAAATGATACATGTAAGAATAATATTTTGAACAGGTGAAAGCATCCTTACAAAAGCAAATGTCAAGTTAAATGCAGAGAGATAGCTGAAAGGCTCATTGGTATCACTTTCTTGAGGCCTCATCACATACACACGTCTATACGTGTTGGTGAGTGTGTGTTTGTTCACGTTCACACAAGACCACCAGGCCAGAAGGCAGCCAGCTGATGTGAGATTTGCACCCTTTTTCTCTGATATCACACTCCTCTCTCCTTTCTTTATTCCTTCCCTCAATTCCTCACATCTCCCAACTCTTGTTTTCTTTTATTTCTCCACACCTTTTCTTCTTTCCACCCCTTCTGTCTCTTCCCCTCTTGTTTTCTTTCCTTTTGTCTCCCCTCCTCTCTCTTCATTTCCTCTCCTCTCCTTGTCTTTTCTCCTCTTTCTTATTTTTACACCTCTCCCTACTTCCTAACTTCTTGTATCCTTTCATTTACTTTTGCTTTCTCACCTCTTCTCTCTTCTTCTGGCCTGCAAGGGAATATCCAGTGTCCTCTTATTGGATTGGCTGCTTCACGTTGGCGGCCCTTCACTCGCTGCCCCTCGGCCTGCTGGGTAATGATAATAAAATTGAAATATCCCGGTACTTATCAGTGTATTACCTTGCTATCAACACCTCAGACACACTCCTACTTTAGAGGTTATACAGGAGAAAGCGTGATCTGATATACAGCGCGAACAGAGAGAGGACACCAGCCGAGAAAGTGAGAAAGACAGAGAGAGGGAGGGAGAGGAGGAGGTAGAGTGGGAGTAAACTAATAGACAAAGAAAGGGATGAGGGGAAAAGAAAGACTGGAGTTTTGTCATGGCTACATTTCCAAGGTGCTATATCCAGGATGGATTGCGGTAGGTAGGGAAGGGTGAGAAGAGGAGGTGGTGGAGTGGGAAGAGAGGCGTGTAATGTGACTCTGTGGCATCTGTCCAGACCAGAGGCGTGTTAGCGTAAGCTGTTCTCAACACTCCACACTAGTCTACTGTACATTTGTGGTAATGTAAAACATCTCACATCTCCCCACCTCTCTCTCTGTCTCTGGGCCCTCTCTTCTCTGCTTCCTCTTGGCAGTTGTCGGTGTGTGTCTTTGTGTGTGTGTGTGTGTGTGTGTGTGTGGGAGGCGGGGGAGCGTGCCAAAGCCAAGATCAGGTTTGGAAATTGATTTGAATGAGTGTTGTGGACAGCTGATAGCTATAAAAGATTTTCTCCTTTCATTTCCCAGGGAGTTTCTCCTTTGATGTTGGCTGGTAGTCAACGCAGCTTTGAAGCTCGCCTTGAGCGGGCCGGCCCGCCACTTGATACTGTGTGAGTTTGTGTTTGTTGTGTGTTTATGTACGAGTGTACATGACTTCATGTTTGACCTTTTCAAGTTACATTGGTGTTGAATTTTGGTAGCAGCGGTGACTTTTATGATAATGTGACAGAGAATAATATTTTGCAAAAAGACATGATTTTATCTGATTCAATAAAATAAGGTAAAATTACTCTTGATAACCTATTTGCATGTAAGGGGATCAGATTTTTTTTTTTTTTTTTTTTTTTGTAAATCCAGAACGATGTACAAAATCCCACAATCACTTTTGTATGACAAGCACATCTTTACCTACTCTTAATCTGAACATATTGGATGCTTAACAAGTCAGCCACCTTCAAATTGCCCTTAGGGGATAAAAATCTCTGAAATGTTATTTTTCATCGGCTGCCTTTCTGCATTTCTCCGACCAGCCAATCGCACGCTCCGATCTAATCCCCGGGAGGGAAGATTCTAGTCCTTTGCCGCGGATGCTGGGGAGGTCGTGAGGTCAAGTACGGCTAATTTATTCACTCAGTCAGATTTCCTCTAGCTCGTGGATGGCAGATGGAGAGGTCTGATATGATATCACCCATCTGAATCACCCAAGGGAGGAGACAGCAGGAGAGACGGGGAAGGGAGGGAGAGATGGAGGGATGAGAGGAGAAGAGATTGACAGAAGAGATCTAAGAAGAAAGAAAGGACAGATAGTAAAAATTGGGGAATTAAAAGTGGTTAGATAGAGATAGGAGAGGGTGGCATAGCCTGCAAGAGTGTGGAGTGTGTTCAACCCACCGAGTCGGGTGTCAAGCTGAACATTGAGCCACATAGCCTCTTATCAGATGTGTGTGTGTGGGTGAGATGTGTGTATGTGTGTGTGTCCTTATCATAAGACAAGTGGTTCTGGTCCAATAAGATCCTGGGAGATGGTAGGAATAAGCGGCTTAGACCAAGATCTGAGATGGGAGAGGGAGGGAGGAGAGATAGCGCTAGGGAGATGAGAGGAGGAGATGACTAGGAGAAAAGAGGAAGAGGAGGAGGAGATGGGCAGATTAGGAGGATGGAGGACAAGGAGGGGACATTTGGAAAGAGATGAGACGTGGAAGGCTGTAGAGATCAGAATGGAAAGATGTGATGTGGAAACAGTTTGGAGAAGTTTTTTAAAGAGCAGAAGGAAAAGGGGAAAGGAAAGTGGAAGAAGTTTTGGGGTTTTGAAATACTTCTTGGCTTTTTGTCAAAGAGCAGGGATTTACAGGATTTGATCAACAGTGTCAACTTGAGGACACTTTTTCCCAAGAGGCTCTGAATGTGTGGCTTTAACAACAGTGTCCACTTAAGTACACTCAGTCCTCAAAGGTTCTGACTTCAAGACTTGGTTTCGAGCATCTCTTTTATTAAGAAATTTTCACTCAGCCCCCAGCATTTCCACTACATACAGATTGAGAGCAAGACATTGATCTTTGTCAGTTTAAAAAAAGGAGTACGCCTCTTGTCTCTGAAGGAACCTGTCATTAAGAAAAGATGAGGAGGTCTAAGACAAATATAAAAGGGTGTTTTAAAAGAGCTGATTTTGAGCACTTAACGTCAGATCTGTGCTCTTTAAAAGTAGCCGTAACCTCAAATAATCTAAAGTGAAAACCTTTTAAAGGGCAGGCCTTGTCTGATCCCAAGTCATTTAAAAAAGTTGTTTAAGAAAGTTTAATTACCCTTACTGATCACATTTTGTGTTTTGCGGGAGAACTCGGTCGAGAGGTCACAACACACACTTTTGTTCATTTGGCAGAACAGGTGAGACGGTTCTTCTTGTGACTTGAATCATGATCGGACCGACAAGACCCTATTTTTCAGGAAAATAAACATCACTGTGGCACTATGAAAATAAATTGGAACTAATACTTGTGTTTTTTTTGTATCCTCTCAGTTCGAGGACCACATGAAGATGAGGAACCAGCTGTGACGACCTTCGGATGTCCACTCCCCCTGGAGCGATCTGCTTCAGCAGCACATTAACAAACTCCTTCAAGAGGGAGACTTCAACTGATCATTACTTCAACAGAACATTACTGAGGAGGAAAAATTAATCTTGACCATTTATCGTATTTATCGATAAGACCGAAGTAATCCAAACTGAAGTCTGTAAAGGACTGGTTATATCCAACGGCACTAACCTGGCGAGGAATGATCTGGACTGAACTGAGCTCAAGTATTTGGCTAAGGACAGATAACTCACTTTAGTTGTACTGCAGAGATATGAATTGAATTTAAGCTAACCTAAACTGATGTTAGCTAACATTCTTTAATTCCTTAAAAAATACTCTTCTTTCTCATAAACAGCTCTTCAAGCTCCCTCTCTTACAAAACCAAATCCTTTAAGACGCCGACTTAGATTCCCTCTCTTCCTCAGACCCTTTCCAAGGGTCTTGGACGTTACTTCAAATCTTATTGAGGAGGAATTATCTCCTCCTCTTCCTAAAGTCTGTACGACCTCTATCTTAAGTCCAGAGATGGACCTCCATAGGGCAGCCTTCAAGATGGAGAGCTCCTCCTACCTGCCCAATCCCCTGGCCTCCCCAGCCCTTATGGTTCTGGCTTCCACTGCTGAGGCCTCCCGTGATGCCTCAATTCCCTGCCAACAGCCTCGTCCATTTGGCGTCCCAGTTTCTGTTGAGAAAGACGTCCATTTGCCATTCAACAATGGTTCTTACACATTTGCATCAATGTACCACCGCCAAGGTGCCGTCCCACCAGGATTCCCCAACAGGGATTTTCCTCCATCCCTCCTCCACCTCCATCATCAGTTTGCCCCACCTAACCTGGACTGCTCGCCAATCAGCATGCTGAATCACAGCGGTGTCGGAGCCTTCAGGCCTTTTGCCTCCCCTCCGGAAGATCGGGACGGTGCGCCGGGCGGGTATCAGTCTGCTTTCACCCCGGCCAAGCGCCTCAAAGGCTGCCTGGATGCAGAGGCTTCCCCCCACCTGCGGTACTCTGATGCAGAGGGGAAAGAGTACGACTTTGGCGGTGCCCAGATTCCACCTGGAGGCTCACCCAGCAGCGCCTTGAAGGTAGTGGAAGACAGCGGGAAGAAGATCTTCGCCGTATCAGGCCTCCTGTCTGATCGAGAGACCTCGTCCAGCCCAGAGGACCGCATTGAACGCTGTAAGTAGAAATGTATATCTGTTCTACATTGCACTTAGGGAAAATAGAACACACTGAACTGTGCGTACAGATGAATGACAAATGATAGGAAAACCATGAACAAATGAGCTGAAACATGACAGCATATGGCAACAGGGGTCAGTGAGTGGTTTGATGAGTTTGACAATGATGAGAATCTGTTGCTGTGGTCTTTGCAGTCACCATGACGTGGTTAAACACCTGGGAGATTTTAGAGCAATATGTTACAAACTGCTCTTCACCTCCTTAATCAAAACACAAAGCTTTTCTGGAAGCGTATGCAGGAACAACACCTCAATAACACTTCAAGTTGCATTTTTTTATGTATTTGTCACCCATCTGTATGTGAGATTGGCTTAGGCATCATTGTTGCATGATGTTTTCACATCATAAACAACACATTTTACACAGCACTTAAACCACATATTATTCTGAAAGTCTACCAGTTCAAACACAAAATCGACCCCATGCCATTGTAATAATATGGAAATGATGTGTTTTACAATATTTCACGGTGATAAAATTAAAGAATGCACAACGTCACTCAAACAACTTCTCATTTAGCATTTTGCTTCAGCTTATCAGAAGCGGTTGCACTGATGAATGGTCTCCAATCTGGATTAGACACCATTGAAAACATAATGTGTGCAGGACTTTCACATTGTTATCATCCCACATCTAATAAAATCAACTTAAGCCAACATGTTCTAGGATTGTTTTACAACTCAACCGTAATAGCTAAACTTGCAAACAAGACATATGCACAAACATACACAACAACACTCACAAAACACGCTGCCAAATTGAATCTGGCTCTCAAATTAAAACCAAAGTACAACTTGCTGCAATTTGTAAAAGAATGCAAATTTTTACACACACGCCAGTAAACAATCCCATCTATGTTCTCTTGTCATCATCTCTCCTGGCTCTCCCTATCCTTGTTTCACGAGCCCACAAGCTCCACTGGTCACATTAGCATTCACCAGTGGAAGGGTGCCATTTGGCCCTCACGCACTGGGAATCTGATTAGTGTTTGTGTGTGTATGTATGTGTGTGTGTGTGAGTGACTGGTTCAGAGACCGGCCATGCTCTTTGCCATCAGCATTCATCATAGCTCCACGCTGGCAGCACTGTTGCCAAAAGATTTACCCGCATACCCAAAACCTTGGCAGGCCATGTTTGTGTGTTTGTGTGTGTATGTGTGTGTGTGTGTGTGTGTGTGTGTGTAATAAAAAGGAGGTGGAAGAGGGGTAGTGAGAGTTCCAAGCACAAACACACATGCATCAACAAACACACAAGCATCCACAAACACTCCAGACACACACACACAAACAGCTCTCAGCATGAGCACCAACATCTCCTACACATGTCAACAAGCTGCATTGGATCTCAGTGACAAATTAGGAGAGACACAGACAGAGACGTGTCTCAAATGTATAATTTAACCCAAAGAGAAAGACTTCCTCTTTCTGCTTTTTCATCATTTGCCCTCTTTTTTTAAATTCATTTGGTCTGTTTTTTTGTTTTTTATATTTTTATATCACTTCATTCCTTCTCCACCTCTTGTGTAGAGCTTCTATGCGTGTGTCTGTGTATGTGTGTGTGTTTGAGGGATGCATCCTTGATGAAACATATGAGAGACAGAGGCGACGACCTGAGACTGATCCGATAAAAAGACCACCACAGGAGAGAAAGAGAGGCTGAAGAGGAAAGGGATGAAGGGGGAAGTATAGAGGGAAGGAAATTGGGAAAATGATATCAAATGGGTAGCTGGGGAGGAATAAAAGAGAGGAGAGAGATATCAAAAAGAACATAAAGTGAGATAAGGAAAGGGAAGAGAATAAAGAGGAGTGAGAAAGAAATGACATCTCTGCTTTGGAATCATAGTGTCATTAGACTGCTGATTTGAAACCTTTTGTCACACTCATTTGAAGCACATAGTTTGCATTTGTGGTAACTTTAAAGTGCAAGCAAAGTGGCTTGCTCAAGAGAACTGTGTTTGCTGAGGGTGTAGTACGTCATTGCAGTGTGTGCCATGTTATCACTACAGATTTGTGAGCACTGAGACTGTGGCAAGAAATAGAACAGGAGATGGGCACAGGGCTCCTGTGCTGTCTTTTGGAACGGCTGAATCTGTATCTAATCAGGTTAAATCTTGGCACAAGTAGCCTCCACCTCTACCATAGGCTTCTAATGCAATTGGATGTGCAGAGGCACTGCTCACAGCAAAGAATTATGGGTTCTCCTTCACTGGTTTTGGCTATCGGGTGGAGGCGTAAAAGAACAAACAACACTTTGGTACAATCCCATGAGGACAGTGCTCTTGCAGCTTCACACACACATTAGCTAACTAGCAGCCTTCGCGCCACTTCACACATACCTCTTGAAAATCTCACAGTGAAAAGAGGTTATAATGCTTGGGATCATGCAGTCTCATCAGAAATTTTGGTACAACAAATCAGATATTGCCAGATATTATTGGCAGCAGTTTGGAATGTGCATGATGGTAAACGAATAATTAAAATTACAACCAGGTTAGTTTTCAAAGCTTTAAAAAACTTTTATTCTCAGACAACTTAAATAAATCTTAAGTTTACTATGTGTCTGTAGGTCACATGATTTAACTGACAAGGGCACATCCGGTGTAAGCATGACATTGTAAATTTATTGGAGCTGATGGACTTTGAATCTCTTTGTGCCATTAAATCTTTATCTTACAGTAACTGTGTTCATTTTATTAACATGGATAGACTTTACAGCTGCAAAATGCTTATATTGCTTTATCAAAGAGATAAGAGAATTATTATAATTTAGTGTCCAAGGCTGACAGGAAATGCAGTGGTTTTGATTGCTCTCTATTCTTAAACCTCCAAACACTGTAAATTTGTACATGTCTCTGTCTGGGCTATCTGCCACATGTTTGCCTATTAGCTACTGTGTCGCCATTGCAGATACATTACAGTTGCAACAATTGTTTAAAGTAATGTCTGATCATTTCTGGAATTTAACGAAATGATCCTAAGTCAAGATCCTTTCACTGGAGCCTCCAAACACTTTGTCGTCGTCGTCATCACCAAATGGAGGTCACCATATTGTTACCTTTTGAATTCTGGTGCTGCTTTTGGTGACTCGATCACTCTTAAGAGCTGCATTTAAAGGGATTTATAGCTAGGTTTAAACTTGTTTTTAATAATATGATCATGTATGGTCATGTCAATCTGAATTCCAACTTCCTAGCAAGAAATTAGCCAGGCACACCTCTCAGTTCATTTTTGATTTTCAAGAGTGTTATTAACTAAAATGCCCCTGTTTGCAATAGGGTTGATCTAAAACCAATCACAGCAATCAAACATGTGAGTAGCCCTGAGTGACGCATGTAAGTTAGAGCACTGCTTGTTCTGATTTCAAATTGAAAAAAAGACACAGATCTATTTTAGGGGTGAAGGGGGGTCTGACCAGTCTGCCAATAAACTCAACAGACTGGTCATGTTCTTCACTGTATATCTTCATCACAATTATAATGAAACACTAACAAAACTCTAAAAGCTTGTTTAGAGAGACAGAGCGCATCTTGGAGGGATTTACACCAAAGTTTCACCATTTGGTCACCAGTGACACATTCACAGTCTCCCCAAAACCAAAACTATACCTACACTTCCACATACACATATTTGCTCATGTCATTATTCTCATGTTTACTTAATACTTAATATTTATGGCATCTGTTAACTGTATGACTGGACTTTTATGTGGCCACTGCATGTGTGAGGACGTCATCAAAACCAATCTATTACCTCTTATTCCTCAGAATTTTGTCCATATCGGATGATTCAGCACCTCTCAGTTTACATTCAAAGCCAATATTCAGTGTCAACACAGGGAACGTTGTGTCATGTATGCCACAAAGCTGAAAATAGGGTGTCAGGGTGATAGATGGACATTTGGAATGTCTGACTTAAAAGTACTGGACTTTGTGTCCCGTTACAGACCAGCAATTAATGTCTCCCTTTTAGGGGATACAGAACTGGCAAATACTGAGTTTCTCGGCTGATTAGTGTACTACTTTTACCAAAAGTAATGCTAATGGGTTCACCTGCATGTCCACTGTCCCTGTCAGAGTCCAGTTAAGAGAATTTGAGTGTTTCAACACCTGTCTTGCAACAGAAAAACTGCTATTTAAAAACCTTACTTTTACATCCGTCTTACATTCTCTCATTTACATCTTGAATATACGTTTTACCATCCTATTACAATCCAATCATGTGTCATGCTAGTTAATCCCAGGT
The DNA here is from genome assembly GCA_029814765.1 of Acanthurus leucopareius. Classification (NCBI taxonomy): domain Eukaryota; kingdom Metazoa; phylum Chordata; class Actinopteri; order Acanthuriformes; family Acanthuridae; genus Acanthurus; species Acanthurus leucopareius. Next base: position 4,100,684 of record JAQMCX010000008.1, read on the forward strand.
GTGAAAGTGATCCTCTCCTCTTTGCTGCACACTGAATGAAAAATGATGCTAACACAGCTCGAACAACCCTACAACCCTAACTTCCATGCATGCAATTCTGTCAATCCTGCCACATACCTCTCCAAGAAACAGTGGCCCACTCTATGCTAAGCCCTCCCAAATCCCCCCACTGCTCCGACAGGCACGTTGGCTGTTAAGTAAACCAGCTAACCTGTCAGCCGCTAAACCTGCACATAAAGGCCCCATCATGCCTTAAGAGGACTCTGCATGTCATATTATTGTAAAAGCTATTACTGTAGTCATTTACTGTATTCGCATTGAAAGATTTTAGCATAAGAGTGAAGGGGTTCAGAACAGTGGGGGGTTATCGTGCATATTCAATAAAAGAGAGACTGGAATTATGGGATGTGTGATTGGAATTAATGTTTGTGTTGACAAATGAAACAATCCGTCCTCGCGGTGCACTTGTTTGTTTGCGGAGGGGATTTGATGTTTCGGCGCGACGTGTCAATGCGAAGGTGTGCGTGTGTGTGTTTGTGCCTCAGTATCCAGCACGTTCCATCATCTTTGTTTTCCTTTGCCTCTTGCTTCCCTTTTGATCTCTCCCACCATCTCGCCATCATATTTCCGTCCTTCCCCTCGCTCTGTCTTCTCATGTACGTATATGTGCATCTCTTCATGCGAGTGTGTGACAGCTGCAGTCTGTTTGTTTACATTCTCTCATTTACAAGGCTGAGAGATTTACACTGAACCTGACCCTGAATGCCTCATCTAGCTTCTTCATCTTTCTTCTGTCTTTCTCACTTGTTTGTCTTGGTTTCATTTTTCAACTGACGTTTTCAACACACAATTAAAACAGGTGCTACATATGAGAAAATAGGACTTAAAAAGTCGACAGAAAGACAAAGCTACATATTTCCAAAGAAACAGAAAGTCACAAAGAAACAGAAAATCTTTGGCAGAGAAAGAAAGAAAACAAATTCTTTGAGCACAGAGTGAGGGGAAGGAAAGTATGAGGAAGGAAAATAGGGAGTTCAGATAAAAGAAAGGAGAAAAGCAATCATAAAAAAAAGGCTTTTGGGAAGGAAAGAGAGAAGGTAAAGAGGGAGGATGGTGAGATGTTTAGCTGAAATGCACATCCCATCTGCCTGACAGAGCAGAGCAGAGGAATTGAAGACAGCTCCTCATTGACAGGTTGATTGTTGAATTTGTGGGGCAATAACACCTTTTGGCTTCAGTCAAACCACTTTAATGCACTGACAGAATGTTGACCTGTACTTATATTACAATCCAAGAATCTAAAACTTAAAACTTGCCTGGAGACTGCTTCGTGTTTCTCATATTCCCATCAGCTGAAAGCAGTTGTAACATTTAACTGAGTGCATCACACACAGCTGTTAAAACACACAGCGAGAGGCCTCCTCTTTATCCTCCTCTTCGCCTTTCTTCTTTTCTTTTTTGGAGTTGCGTCTTTTCTTTGTTTATTTTCTTCTTTTTTTCCCCTTCCACAGACCAAAAGTCATGTGTGTTGTTTCCTTCTGGGGAACAGTAGAACAAACTTGTAGCTAAAAAAAGCCACAGTGTAGAAAAATAAACTGGGGGAAAAAAGAGAGTTCTCACAGCGAGAAATGGATGATAGTGATGCTGATGGATGACAAACAGAGTTTGAATTGAATTTGTTTTCCATTTTTAGTGCTTGGCAGGATATACTGTGATATTTCTGCACTGCACTTCTCACATACCACCTGTCAATCAAATGGTGTGGGTGGGTCTCTGATCCTTTTTCTGCCTTCCTGTGGCACACAAGGAGTTAAAAAACCAGCCAAGACAGAAAGGCTCATCCTTCCCCTTGTCCTCACAAAAATCTGCCCTCCTCCTCCTCCTCCTCCTCCTCCTCCTCCTCCTCCTCCTCCTCCTCCCTCCCCCTTCTCTCCTCCTTCCATCTCTGCCTGTCACGGTCTAGTGGCAGGGTTAAGTTAAGTAAGAGTGTTCTAATAATTAGGACTGGGACTCGCTTGCCTGCCTGCCTGCCTGTGTGTGTGTGTGTGCGTGTGTGTGTGTGTGTGTGTATCTTCCTGTCAGTGCTTAGCCAGATGTTAAAAGGCTTGTCCCTCTCATGTTGCCTCCCTGTCAGGCTCCACCGTGTGCCACACACACACTCACCCACACACACACATCGGAGACTGTCCTACTTGTGGTGGCTTTGTTTACCCCCAAGTGTGTGCCCTTCTGCCCTTCTGGCAGCTCCCCCAGGGTGAGAAGTGTGTGTCTGTTTCCCTGTCAATACCAGCTTTCATGCATCCCAGCCGCACACACAGTCCACACGATGCCTTCGGCTTCTGTGTGTTTGCTGTGACTTAGAATTTTCTTTTTTTGCTCTTGAAAACATCTTTTTTTAAAATATAGAGTTATTTAAATCAGGGAGGGAGTTTCTTTCCATCTTCCTTTCAAGGCACTTTCTCCTCCCTTTCTCTCACACTGGGTGGCAACTAGATGCAAGCAGCAATTGTTTGTGCATGTGAGTGTGTGCTTGTGCAGTTGTGTGTTTGTGTGTCACTTGGTGTGAGTTGTCTTGCGGTCATTGTTGCGACGCTGTGCAGATCAAGGATTAGTCGCTTCCTGTCGAACCTTTTGTCGGCCCAGCCACTCCATTTGGATACAGATCACTGTGTGTCTGTGTGTTGTGTGTGTGTGTGTGTGTGTGTGTGTGTGTGTAGAGGAGTATGTTACACAAATGAGCTGCTTGAGCTAGTGTAAGACAAATGAAGGAGAGCAGATAAGATGTGTGGATTCCCTTTGTGACACCCTTGAAAATATTCTTCAGCCTCAACATTAATTGAATATTTTTGTTAAATAAAACAGTTGAATGTACACCTGCTGCTGTAGTGATCATACTGCACTGCTAACCTTAACCCTTGACTTGATATAGGAATTCTCTTGAACCGTATAAAGCATAAAAAAATCCGGTAGATGGGATGTCACTTGGGGAATTCTCAAAACAGGTTGCTTTGAACTTAATTTTACATGATTCCTATAGCACATATAGAGTCCTCCTCTACTTCTTTCTCTCTCTCTCTCTCTCTCAAACACACACATGCACGGCCAAGGTCCGTAACGTCCTGAGCTCCGGAATTCCACTTTGTTCCCCCGGTGATGTCAGCTTTGACCAATAAAAACCCTGTGTTAAAACTCTACTGAGCCTCATAGAACCACAGCACACCTGGCAACACAACACACATTTAGCTTTTAATATGTGTACACACACGCACACACACTCACTCACACAAGCTGACACAAGGTTATGGCATGCCACAGCCCTGAACTTACGCATGCACTTACTGTCTTTCACATTTTGTTGCACTTTGTGGAATTTTCTTTTCCTTTCAGCACAAAAGCTCATTGATTTCCTTTATTAAAAAAATCTCAATATACTGTTATTTTATAGGACATTGAGAGAGTTTTACCAAAGAATTCCAATAAATTTTAGATTCATATGCAGTACCCATGTACACTCTACTCAGTTCAATGCTACATGTCGTACTTGTAAGTCTGGCAGAAGGAGAGATGTGTTTATTTCTCAAGAGATCTCCAGTGTTCAGACGACTCCTAATGCAGACGCGTTAAAAGATTCTTCTCTCTTTAGGCTGCTACCGTCTCTGTGTTTCTCCTCATCTCTTCTTCTCCTCTTTCTCCAGCCTTCCCTTTCCTCAATCTTTCTCCTTCATCCCTCCCTTCCTCCTCTCTGTCCTCATCTCCTTCTCTCCTCCTCTCTCCCTCCCTTCTCCTCTCCTCAGTAATCTAATCTGCAGCCAGTTTGTGGATGCAGTCTAGTGTGACAGGCCTCCCCCCTTGCTTCTCTCACTTTCACACAAGCGCACACACACGCACACGCACACACACTCACATACAGCAGGCCCGTTTCCAAAAAGCGCACTTGCTTAGCACCCCCCCACCCCCCTCCCCCCTCGCCCGTCTTGGTCACACCCTCTTTAATATTGAATTATTCATCAAATCTGATTGGTTCCTGCTGATGGCGGCCATGATGCGAACGAACAGTTTGTGTGCGTGCTTGTATGTGTGTGTGTGTATGTGTGTATATGTGTGTGAGGAGGGGGTTTTGGGTTCGAGATCGTTAGCTGTTCTTAACGCACTGTCGCTTCACAAAGCTGGACTGGCCTTTTACTTAGCACACACACACACACACAAACACACACACACACAGACACTCAAAAACACACACAAACACACGCACACCTTGTTTTTTTATGCAAGAAGAGTGACTTAACATCTTGCACCTGTAGCTTATTTGGAAGTGAAACACATTTTTAAATAAGGAAGAAGGATTTTTTTGCGTTATTATTTGACTGTGAAAAAGTCTTTTGCTTGAGGCTGAAAGTTGCAGTTATGAAAACAAAAATCAACGTGCGTCATCATATTAGATTTTGTCCTCCTTGGTACTAAATGCTTCAGGGGATCCCAGAGGAACAAAGCTTAGCATCTGCTGCAAAAAAGGCCTCTAAAGTCCCTTAGAAAGGTGAAACAAATCAATAATGGGTGTTTTATATGCATCCCAGAGTGTGTGTGAGTGTGTGTGCATGCTCATATGATTTGCATGAACCAGAATCTACACTGTTCAATATGGGGAGTGCACTGTGGCAGCAAAGACTTAAAGGTTTTTTTGAAGTCTGTGTATAAACATGCTGTTATATCACATCCACTTCCTGAAAATATTTACCTTTTTAACCTTATGTAGTAGCAAGTCCTCATGAAATGCTAATGCTAATGTTATCATGGAAGTCATCTCAAGTGCTGCGACCAAAAGGCCATCGAAGAACTTTGATTTAAATTGGGATGTCCCTTCTATGAAAACAAAAATTTCTGCTTGCTAGCTCCAGTCATAATGGTGCATGTCTCTCCTAAGTCATGATCAAGTTTATCCACAATATTCTTCCTTATGTCTTGTGTGTGTGTTTGTATGCGTGTGAAATTGCATTCTCAGGGCAGGCTTTGTTAAAGGCATAAACCATCGATGATCACGGATTTGCCCGCACTTCAGAAAAAGGCGCGGATAAAGCAAGGATGAGTGTGTCGACGTTTGCACACGTGTGTGTTTTTCGATATCTCAAACGCCTCGCAAGACTCTTGACGTTGACCCTGTGGTGCCTCTGCATATCTAAAAGGTATTAGAGGGACAAAATCTGTCTGTCCATGGGTGTTGTTTTCCCCCTTGTGGTTGAGTCTCTAAGCAGAGGCACAAACACACACACACACACACAGGCACACACACACACTGCATTCATAAAATCTCAGCTGTGAGTTCAGGTAAAGACCTTTGTAGCAGCTCACAACATCTTCCAAAATCCAAAATGGAGAAAGAATCGCTTAAGTTAAAATGAACTTGCTCAAAAAACACACAACTTAACTCTTCAAAGCTCTCCTCTTCATCCTCATCTTCCTTTTCACACCCCTTTCCTTTCTTCCCCCATCCCTCCCCCTTACGTGTCTCTCCTCTTCTCCCCCCCTGCCACCGGGTGTGTGTGGAAACCCAGCCCACTGTTCAGCAGATGAATAATTTAGCGGTGTGTGTATCATCTGTTTACCGTGCTAATCCATCTGTCAGCAGGCACCCATCGATTCGCGCCTGCCTGGTAATTGTGCATCCGCCCCACACGCACACACAAATGCGCATACACAAACACACACACACACTGTTATGGAGCTACACACGCACACTTTTGCACCTATGATGTGCAGGTTATAGCTCATATTCAGATCCCGTTGCTGACTGGCCACCCAGACACTTCATTTTCACTGAGTGAAAGTGATTTTAGGGTCACAAAGGTCACAAAAACTTATATTAGACACAACAGTATCAATTTAGTCAGGTTTGCAGACATGTATGTGTTTGCAGCTTTTAAAACTGAACTATAGCTAGTTGTAGTTAGCACTCCATTTTTAAAACACTCTTAATCATTACAAAGTGAATGTTAACCCACTTAAAAATCAAAATGTTACTTCTGGACTTCTAGATCATTATTAGTTTTCAGGCTTTGTAACTCCAAATTCATTGCATTGTGGCTTCAAACTGCACCTAATGAAATACTTAAGTATTTGCTTTGAATTTGTTTTGTCATAGAACTTCAGTTGATTGTTAAACTCATTATGCTCCTCTGAACAGAAACTCTCAGTCATGCTGTGTGTCCGCTTGTAAGGTCCAACGCACTGCAGGAGTGCTAACAGCTAACTAGCTCTCCCGTTAATTATGTCATGCAATTATCATCACAATGTAGCATCATAAGGAATAATTAGATACATCCCCTGCTGATAGTGAGGTTAACATTACTGCCTCCTTTAAATTTTAATAAAAGTATTTTATACATTTCAGAATCTTTAAATATTTTTGAAAATAACATCTTATTATGAGCAGCCAGCCAGCATGGTCAATTGTGTGGCAGCATTAGAAGACGTTCTCTGTTGTTGCATCTGGACAAATGGACTTGAAAACCAAATGGAATTGAACTAAAAACAAAAAAACCCTCAAAAATATATCATTGCAAAAATATTAAATTAAGATGTCCCCTGTAGTTTGAGACAATGAAAATTAAAAAAGAAAAAGATAATGTCAATGACAATATCAAAAATTAAAAGTGTAAATTACAGCTGCAGCCACTTCCTGAACTGACCAAAAGGAAAGTAACCTGTAACTTTAGCTGGTGTTCAGACTGAAGATGGCGGCTGCATCAATTCTGAATAACATCTAAAATCTGACAGTGAAAGTGGGAAGTGGGCAAAAGTAAAGGAAAGAATAACTTGTGATGGGCTCACCTGCTGATGCGATTAGTACAGATTATTTTAGACATTTTTCTAATCTTCTCTTTTTTCCATCCCTCACTCTCTCGCTCTAAATTCCTTTTTTCTTCCTCATCTTTTTGTTTTTTCTCTCTTTTCCTGTTTTACTGTGTTTTATGTACTAAGAGTTTATCAAATACTTTGTGACCTGCACACAAAATGTGGCCCTCCAAACATTTGCTTTGAAATAAAAGTGCACCAAGCACAGTTTTAGAATATTTAAGCTCTAAGTTTAGACAGGATCTAAACTGGCGATTATAGTATTTTCTTCTGAATAAGTATGTAGAATTTTAACTTAACAACACAAAAGTAAGAAATGATATTCAAACTTTAAATGACTAAGAACGAGTTGGAATTCTTGACATACTGAAGCACAATATTGATTGAATATTTAAATAGTTATTATACATGTAGAGAGACAGAGGGAGAGAGAGCGCGGTGCTTTAATGAATCCATGGGTGACCATTGATGGTTGTAATTATCAAATGGCTGGTTTTAAAAGCTCATTGATTGATGTCATTAGCTCCATGAGTGATTACTAATTGCTGCCATAGTATGTTAACCACACAGGACGAACACACACACACACACAAAGACACACACATAAAAACATTCATCAAGCACAGACACATTCATGCTTGTGCTTGAATATCTGATCTGATCATAAGGGAAAGGATGAGCAAGAACACAGCAGAATGAAAATCATTTAAGGAACAGCAGAAAACAAAGTATTTTTTGGACAAACACAAGATTTGTGAGGATAAATATTATTAAAGAGTATAATCTCCCACCATTTCTCATGCTCCATTTCAAGAAAAAACTTCTGGTTATTTGATCAGCTCAGTTTTCGCATCTTTCTGTTGTCATTTTAAAATTACAAGAGCAAAAAAATGTAGCAATTAAAACTCTTATTTACCTCAACCTGTGGGACCTCACAGTCCACTTTACCCCTGCTTGATAATAAACGCAAATAACACTAATCATTCTTTAGACATTGGCTGGACAAAAAATTCTTATATCTTACTGTTTTGCAATTCTCACTTTGTTCAAATTTTCAATATTTTCTTGTTAAATAAAGACAATGAAATCATAATTTTTTTTATCAGTGTGGAAACTTATGAGGACTTTAATTGTCTGTCCTGGTTATGTTCAAAGAGTGAGTACCTGCTTTTAAAACATATAAGAATTTAAGACAAACAGTAAAGCAGATTGATAATATGCAAAATTTAAAATGAGAAATTACTGTTATTATTATTCAACTAACAAAACCTAAAGGACTTTTTTTTGTAAATGAAAAGAAATGGCTTATGATGATTGGGAAAAAATATTACAGGGAGGCCATGAAAGTCTTTAGGAGAAACTGACTCAATTTTACTAGAGTTGTACTTTGTTTAAATAACAATTAAACTACCGTTTCCTTTCTCTCCTCCTCTGTGCTGCCTCTTCCTGTCTGTTGAGTCAGATTCGATCTTTTGCTGCTCTCTTGTTCTGTCGACTCAAACACTTTCATTCTCTGTGATTCTGACAATTTAAAATGATCAGCTTGTGACCAAATTTCCTCCTCAGTCACTTCCATCACTGCTGGATTTTGTGTGTGTGTGTTTGTTTGTGTAAATATTGGCTTAGGTTCGTGTTCTGTCTGTTTTCATCCTCATGCATTGCACTCTTTCTTTGTGTTTGTGTGTGTGTGTTCTACTCAGAGTTACAACTCTTGTCAGGCCTTGTTTTCTTCTGTCCGAACTCGGCTTCCACCGCCCTTCTCTTGCACAGACAAACACACACTCGGCGGGGTACACAGCAGGGTTCATTTCGATGTGGAACGTCTAATATCACATCCCTGCGGCAAAATGCTCGGAATTCTGGCCTCCTGGAGAAGCATCACATCTTTGTGTGCATGTGTGTGGGTGTGTGTGTGTGTGCTTCTCCATCTATATGTTTGTATGCATCTCCATCTGTATGTGTGTGTGTGTGTATGTGTGTGTCAGGGGGTTTTAGAAGCAGGCAGGGCTTAGCAGAGCAAAAGAGAGCAAATCTGTCAGCTCTCTCTGGGCAGACAACCCTTCTGACCCTCATTCAAAGACATATTGATTCTCCTCTACACCCAACAGGGGCGGGTGTGTGTATGTGTGTATGCAAGGATGTGCATGTGTGCGCGAGTGCACAAGTGCTTAACACAGCCTGATCTTTCCTCCTTGCTTCCTTTATACGCACAAAGCCCTGTTCCTGCAGCGTCGTTGAATAAGATAAAATATATTTGATTGTGTAATCAATGAAACTCCACATAGACGCCACAGTGAAACACAGAGATTATTTCAGCAAGTGAGAAGCACAGATCCTGAAACACGCTCTGACCTAGTTTGCTGTTCTTTAGGGTTTTTTATCTGTTTTGCTCTGTTTCCTGTCTGTTTCATACTCAGTTCTGGTTCTGGAAGAAAATGAAAGCCAGTGGGTGAAAAAACACAAACCAAGCCAGCCACAGAGACCAGCGTTCAGCCTTTCTCTTGTCTTAACACTAACACCATATTAAAGCTCGCTCTGCACTTGTTAGCGCTGTCTTCTTTTCCAGGAAGATGTCTAATGACCTAAGGGATGTCAGCAGTGGGGGCTCTGCAGTCTGTTAGGGACCCTGTGTGTACTTTTATGTAATTGTCAAAGCAGTGTCGCGCAAAGACTGGGTCAGGAGCTAAAGGCCAGTGGTGGGAAGATTAAAATCGACCCCCTGAATCATGGTGAAGATGGTTTTAACTAAAGCTTTTTGCTGTGGGTAACCAAAGACTGTGAAGTAACTGCAGGGGTAACTGATGGGAACTGTCTCTGTATGCTTCACAAGACCACACTACAGAGGAAACAAAGCAAAACAGATTTGCTCTGAACTCATCATTAAATTTACAAAGCAGGGTGGGCTCTAATACCAAATCTACAGAGAAATATACCCTTACAAGGAACACATGATCAAACATCTGAGTAATATGAAACAAGATACTTTTTTTCTTTTATTTGGCTTAAAGGCAAACATGGGGCAAAATAACTTTGGATTGTTTTAGCATCCAAGCAGTTACAACATAAAAACATGAGTAGTATCACTGCCTGTGTTTAAGTACAGCATTTGGTACAATAAATACAATAAATTGTATTCTTTCTGAGAGCAAAGTGAGGAGATTAATAGTCTCATGTTCGTGTGTGATGCAGGGAGCTGAAATGTGTTTGTTCTTAGCCTCTCTAATGTGATGACTGCAGGCGTGGGAAACGACTAGGTGGCTCTGTAAAAAGTTTGAAAATGGACCTACACACTGGCTATTTAAGTTTTTGTATCTTGTTTTTTAAAACTCCCTTTTTTTTTTTTTACATGCCAAGAAGATATGGAAAAAATCAAGCATTATTAAGAGTCAGCAAATGTCAAGTTGCATAATAAACTCTCCTTTTGACTCTCTTTTGCACTTTATAATATACTGGACTTGTCATCAGCTAAATGTTCCACTATATTCTGGAGTTTGTTTGACTTTGTTGGTTTGCAATCAGGTGCTGGGCATACATAGTGTACAGTGAGTTTATCTACACTTTTTCAATGAAAATAGCTGCCTGCTGTGTCTGGAAATACTGAAAAACTGTTGGCTAAATGATGCAAAAAGATCCACAGAGATGAAGGAAATTACAGATTGTGTTGATAGTTCTCTGCAGGTTTATCCCCACAAATAGCACCTGTCACGTTACACAGATTCATTTGATGCACTCCTTTCATTAAAATGTTGCTCAGTGCAGCTTTAAAACCATTTAGTAAAAGAAAGATTTGACTTGCACACAGGAATAAAAACTACATCGACTTTGCATCAATGTCAGGAAGGCTGGCTGCATGTATGTGTGTTTGTGTGTGTGCTCACTGTTAGGGCACATGTCCTGCGACCTGGCACACAAGCACAGCGCGATGTTTTTAGTAATAGCTGGTCGCTGGGGGCAACCGGTCATGGCAGTTTGCGTGTTTGTCGGAGAGGAGTCTGTGGGTTGGGAGGTAAAGACTTCTACATGGAGGGGCTCATGTCTGCAGAGTGGAAGGGGCCATGGTATGATGTTGACATCATGCTGACCCTGCTCCTGCCAGCACTCACGCAGACACGGTCAGTGGTATAAGCTGAAAAGTGCCTGCTGCAGTAATGAAAGGCAGGTGCACCGGGAGGCTCGTCGGAGGAACGAGAAGAGAAAATGAGAGAGGACAAAAAGAACATGTGAAAGTCAAAGCAGGTGAACAAGCAAGACAGATGGTAGACAGGCAGAAAACATGCGTGTGTGTGTTTGTGTATGTGTGTATGTGCGATCTGTGTAGTAAATGCATTTAGCACCTCAGGGCAATTTGACCACCCCTGTCCTGCCGTCACCGCATTCATAATTCTCCATCAATACACTCATGACACACTGAGGTGGCTGTGAGATGTCTGGCATCAGGCATCCATCACCTCACATCCACACACACATCCACACAAACATCAATAAGTGGTCAGAATGCTAATTGTGGCATTTGACCAAAGGGGTCAGCAAATTAACCAAGACCACGTTTAAATATTTAGAATCATGTAGCTTTAAGAGTGTATGACACCCAAATTATGCTATTAATTTTTATTACCTAAACAGAGCATCGTTATAGCTGGAGGCCTCAGTTAAATGGTGCACAACTGGCAACGCTATGCACTATAAATGTAATAATCTGAGATGTAATGTGGTGTTTGGGCTGTGGCCTGAAAACCTACCAGATGGCATCATGGGAAGTTATTAGAGTTGATTGTATGTGGTTGTTAACCAGACACAGTTATTGAAAGGTGAAGGATGAATTAAAAGTTGATCAGCTAACGTACAGATAAATGTTGTGTTACATTTATTACTGCATTTCTTGATGGACTTTGTCTCTTTTTGGTATTTCACTAAATACCATCACAGTATGATTCAAGCATATAGAATAAAGCTCAGGTTTAAATTTGTGACTGAAGCAGATTCAGATCATAAAAACACAATATGCACACCATTTTTGTTTTCCTCTCCTTGTTCGTCTGTCACTGTCTCCTCTATTTTTCTCCCTCACACACACAAATGCACACACACACACACACACACACAGTGCGGGCCACAGATGGCATGGTGGTGTCAGGGTGAGAGGGGTTTGTTAGGATCAAAGAGCTCCAGTGTGTGGCCCCTCCACCCTTCACTTGCTTTCTTCTTCTCTTTCTGTTTGTCATTTTATTCCTCCCCTTCCTCTGCTTTCAATCTCGCCCCCCCCCCCTCTTGCTTCATCTCTCTTCATTTTTTCCCCTAATCTGTCCATCAGAAGTGTTGATAAATTATTCATGCCCCTGTCTGTCCCCGAAGCCTTGTCACCTCTCCTTCTCTCATCAGCTCCTCTGCTTCCTCTCCTCTGTCGCCCTCATCCCTTCCTCCCTCTCTGGCCTCCTCCTCTCGTCTTCTCTTCCCTCTTGCTCCACCTCCTCTACATCCTTCATGACCTCCTCCCTAATCTTGCAGAAAGCTCGACCACACATGCTTTGCTGCCAATACCAAAGTGGTAAATGTTAATAAAAAGATTTAAATCTATTCTAGCAACTCTTAGTGATCCTTAAATGGCTGAATGTTGTGCAAAATCTCATCTGATACAGTGCAGATTTTGGTCATATTAGTCAAGATTCCCCCAAATAATGTTTAGGCTACAAGCTTGATAGATAAGAAGGTGTTTTTTAAAAAGATTTTCTTCAGAAAAATTTAATTTCAGCCCTAATGATATTATTGAGTGAAACCCCTTTAACAACAGCCAGTGGCTTTATTATGGCACCTTTTATGACCCTTTTTTTTAATACCTGTGCAGGAATCTGTACTGTCGTAATGATGTTTATGTTTAAGTCATCAATTAGACCTGAGAAGCAAAAAAGAAAGAGAAACAAATGAGTATAAAAGAGAAAGGAAGAAACTGAAAAGCACTAAAGACCTCCTTCAATATCTCCTTCCTCTCTTCCTCTCTTTTCTTTAACCCCCCCTCCCTCCCCCTTCCCATATCCTGCCGGATGGAGTGCAAAAATACAAAAGAGTGATGGAGAAAGAATACAAAGAGGTGGAGAGAGGAAAAAGAAAGAGAAAGATGCAATTGAAGAAGTAATCTTGTGGCTAATCCAACATTCTCTCCCCAAACAATTAAACACTGGTTTATGTCTGCTTATACTGTAGAGCACTTACTTCCAAACACACGCACGCACACAGTCAAACGCAGTTTTCAGAGAGATAAAGTTTGCTGCGGAAAGCTATTAATCATAGGAAATCCAGATGAATACAAAGTTAGGGAGTCTAGTGATTAGTGATAAATTGCCTTGTATTTCCCCATAGGTGGTGTGTGTTTGTATGTGTGTGGTGAGGATTGTATCTTGGGTATCAGTATGTGTGTTCATTGGCTGATATCAGGTTGTAAAGCACTTGGGCTGAACCCTCGGGTTATTAGAATGCAGCCACGTGTGTGTCTGTGTGTGTGTGTGTGTGTGTAGGCATGTGTGTGTATGTGTCACATATGGTTCCTCTTTCAAAAGATGGGCCTGTCTCAACCACTCTCATCCCCTGTTACCACGACGATTAATACATTTTAAAAAAATGTCCCCTCCACTTTCCCCCGGTGCCGGTCACATAAACACACCAACCCACACACACACAAACACACAGACACAGACACACTGCTCACTATTCAGCAGAGGTTACTGCTACATCAGCAGCACACACAGCAGTGCCTTTAGAGGCTGATCAATCTGTACTGCTGCTTTGCACTGATGAATTACACAAGTCGAGACAGAAAGAGAGAGGGAGAAATGGAGGAGGATGAGGAGGAAGAGAAGGAGGGTGGAAGATGAAGAGAAGGAGGCAGATGAGAGAGGATGAGTAAAGAGAAAGTCGGCTGGTTGGTGGATTCAGGACAAAAATGTGTGAGGACAACATGAACAATAGGTCAGATGATGATTATGTGTCTCTAAAAGAAATGGAGGGAGGTTAAAGAAGGAGAAACTTGACAACATAAATAGAGGAAGTGAAGAAAAAAACGGTTTGGATCCCTGCAACCCAAATGAGATGAAATAGTTGAAGAAGGTTTAGGAAATTGTGGAGAAAAACATCAAAACCAGCGTGAGCAGCAGCCCATCACATGGATCTCTCATTTAGTCGCAGTCAGTCCAGGTTCAAGGACAGACGCATAATATACAGAAGCAGAACGCTTAAAATTCATCCCTAAAAGCAGGGATGCATGGATAATATTGACTTTAGCTGTTGCGTTGTGACAGACAGGAGAACTTTATGACTGAGACACAGCAGAGACATGTTAGGCTTGAATAGACGTCTTTGTTTGGCAGGAAAGAAATTGTTTTACGGAATGGAGACTTTCTGACATTGTGTTGTTTTAAAGAGCTGTCAAAAGGGTAAGAGATTGATAACGCATGCAGTGTTTCTTGCCAAGAACAGGGGTGAAGTGAGCGGTATTTTACCACAATGTATTGTTCTGATGCTCATTTGGACATACACACTCCCCTCAAGTTTTTCTTTATATTCAAACAGGGAAGACTGTTTTTACTTGATTAAGTTTCCTTTGTGTATTAGAGGCAGATCATGTTTTGTGACCAATGATATTTGTTTGAATGTGCAAAAATTTTAAAATCGGGTATAAACAGGATTGCTCAATGATGTAGCATTTTTGAGCTCCCTTTAAGTCCAGTTTTAGCAGCATTTAAAGTGTTTTGCCTTGACCTTAATCTCTATTATGAAAACAGGTTTATAAAGCATTATCTGACCCACAATTGAGCCCTTTTTTCTGGAATGTGTTGTAGATTATGTGGCACTTCAAAGCTTTGACAATATTCCACTTTAAGAAATATAAAAAACTTTTGGTCAGACCTGAATATAAGCCACCATTTTCAGCTTTTTTCACAACATTCTCTTACGCTGATTGTCTCCCTCACTTACTCCCTTTCCCCTTCTTGTATTGAGTTTTGTCTTTGTCCACCCATCTCATTTCATTTTCTCACCCCCCCTCCCCACCAAATGAAAACATGATTAAACTTTAGAGAAGGTGGATTTACCCTCTGCTATGTCTCAGACAATATGTGAAATATATTTTTCACTCCTTCCCTCTCCCCTCATCCTTGGCGGTGATAAATCCATAGCTATCTATGACAGCTTTGTTGCTGCTGGGAGGCCCCTCCTGCCTTGTTTGGCTGTGATTCCTGCCGACAGCTTTAGTAGCGTGTCTTTATTTAAGAGCTGCTGTAATTACACAGGCTTTAGCATATGTAGACGGCCAGATATGATTCAAACCACCACGACAGGGAGAGGGGAGAGGGGAGCTCAACGGGTGAATGAGAAGAGAGATAAAACACAATGGCGGAAAGCGCAAGAGAGAGAAAGAGAGAGAGAGGGAGAGAGAGAGGGAGAGAGAAAGGGAAGAGATAGAGAGAAGGAGGGGAGGAAAGAGACAGAGAGGGAGAGATACGGCGAGCAGGGCAGACTGATAGAGCAATTGAGAGACGAGGAGAGGGCAGTCGGGAGGGGGGAGAGGAAGAGATATGGTTTGGCAAATAAAAGAGGAGCGCGGCGCTGCTGCAAACTGTTCGCCTTATGATGCCTCATTAGGGCTTAGGGCTGCAGATAGTGCCTGTTAGAGAGATCTATGGCCTCAGCGCTGAGAGAGAGAGACAGAAGGGGAGAAAGAGAGAGAGAGGAAGAGCAGAGAAGAGGGAGAGAGATGCAGATACACACAGCAAAAAATAACAGATTAAAGCTGCTGCTGTATGTCCCTTTAACAAAACATTTGATTATTTGATTGTTTAAGTTACATGCAATGGTGATAAAGTTAACGCAAATAAATTTTTAAAAAAAAATCCCTTCCTCACAACTTGTGATTAGTCGTAATGTTATTCATAAAACTTAAGCAGCTGTGCCAGTTTTCTAAGGCATGCTCCTTTATATTTTTTGTATTTAGCAACTTTCCCAGTGAACTGTTATGACTGTGTCACATAACCAGCTTTACATGTTTCTCCCCTGACCCCAAACCCTAGAGTCATCGTGACACTGTGACAAACTATGCCAAATGTAATGTAATCCATACTTTTAAATAAGTTGAAAATTTCAATTTAAAGCTAAAAGATATTATTATTGATAAAAAGAACCAGAAGAGCAGCAGGACCAGTGCATGAATCTATTGTACACACAATGATTTGTGTGCAAGCACATATTCTTTTGTTTTACTGACATCATTTTACTTTATTTTACCGGCATCTGTAGTCTTGTGACAATGACATGCACTGAATCTTCTCAGTCCACATTTTGTTTGACACAGATATAAACAAACACAAAACTTTTTCATGGTTTTCTCTTGTCCCCTCCACTGATGGAGATAGAAACATACCAAAGAGAACTCAAGGACTTGGTATTATTAGGTGGTTCTTTGTGTTTCCACTGACTTTTTTCAATGGTAAATCACTCCTTCCACCATCTGCCACTGCTCAAAAGCTGTTTTTATACTGGAGGATCTTCTCTGTTTAGGCCACAAAGCATTTGTTTGTGCTAGAAAGCAATCCAGTTGACTCCCCTGCATAATCCTTAGAGAGTAAAGAGTGGTAAGCAAGTGGCAGGCAAGGTGGATACCACACACACCCGACAAAGGAAAATAAGGGGTTGTCTGCACACATCCAGCCAGTGTAATGCAGTTCTGGATGACATTACAAAAACTTGAGCCAGGCTAAAAAAAACAAAACAAAGCAAAACAAAATAAAACCTGCTGTCAGACAATCCTCCATTCTTTGTCATAGTCCTCTGTGACAGATCCCTGCTACGCCAACGCAATTGTGTCACTGAAATGGATGGGGAGGCTACTTTTTTTTTTTAAAATGGTATTAATGGTGGTCTGAACACGGCCTAATTTGACATAGCAACAGTCAAGCAGGAAGAAAAAGAACAAAAGTGCTAAATGGAGAACAAAGGACAGTGAGAGAAGGAGCGGAGCAGATAAGGAATCAGACGCTGTCCAGGCGACACCAACAAGAAAAGAGAAAGACCAAAAGACCACTAAAATAAATGTCTCCTTTTCTTCAGCATGTGTTAGAAAGATAGCAGATAGTATATCACCAGGCTCCACAAGCGCTAATTAGGAGCTGGATTTTAACAAGCAGAGAGACGCGGCGATGGCAGAGAAAGAAGAAGGGAGGGAGAGGAAGGGACGAGAGGAAGGCTGAAGGCGGACCGTTAATCCACCGTCCATTGTCAGTCAGTACAGGAGGAACCGTGTTGGGTGTTTCGCCATGGGAGAGGACCATAAATCTTCGACGCAACCTTTACATACAGAACTCACAATACGCACAGATGCAGCTGTACATGATAGCGACCGACACAAGTGTAGCTACCAAGTGACGGATTGCTTTCATCAGAGGGATCACACAAATCAACTGCTTTTCCACTCTCTCCTACACACACACATACACATACACAGCCAGGGGAGTATAATCAGCAGGCATTTTGCTGCTGTTATCCAAAGTAGTAAATCAGAACCTGTTGTTTCTACCATGAAAGGCCTGCATCTATCTACTAGCTACAGGTGTTTGTGTGTATGTGTGTGTATGTGTGTGAATGGCCTGATGCTTATCTTTATCTTGCAGCCACAGAGGGGCCTTTTGTGGTCTGTTGCTGATTAGCTGTCTGTACACATGCCCAATCGTAAATCTACCTATGTGAAGCAATATTAGCAGTAATGAGGCATAAGAAAAGGAAGACTTGTAGGTGAACATGTGCGTGCGCTCGTGTTTGTTTGTGTGTTTGCTAATAATTGCGGTGTAATTTCCATGGGGGTCTGGATCAGGGTTTTCAGTGGAATTTATAGGTTGATTCACAAGAGCTGGATACCTGCTGGAGGGCCTCAGAGACCACTTTGTTACACGCACAGTGCACACACTCCTGCAAACCAACTACGCGCACATGAACATATGCATTACACACAGCCGTTGTCCTCACTCCTACTAGGATTTTGCCCTTCCCTAATCATACCATACACCCAGAAATGACAATATGGATGGAATTCCTTCCCTCTAGTACACCTGCAGACACAGGAATACACAAATCAAACCTAAACCCCCTCCACTTCTTCCCCAAGGTCTAAACATGCATGTTCTTCATGCTAACCACCGTCATTTCCCTAACTGCCGCTTACGTCGCACCCCGAGGATCCCCTCTAGCTGCTGATCATAGTCATGATGGGCTGTTAGGCATGCAGGATGCCAGGCAGAAGCTGTGGTCTGAGGGGACAATTGCTCAGGCCTCAGACTGTATTAGCTCACCTTGCTGTATCCTTCGAAGACTATTTAATGCAATGAGCAGAACTTTTTCACAGATTTTTATCATTTCAAAAAGCAAATATTTTCTTTATATTTATTGTGAATGAATAACTTTACACATACTATTTTCCTCCATTGTATTTCTGCTTAAATTCCTGCTGCCTTAAGTTTCGATTTTTAACTCCCTGCGCATAGAGCAGTGTACTGATCTGCTATTACATTTCCACTTGTGCAAGCAGGTTGAATCTCAATTAGTCGAGTAGAGACATTCTTCTCAGTTGCATTGAAGGTTTCTGTTGCCGGACACTTCAAACGGTTAAAAAGTGACTACAGTGCATTCCCACTAATAGGGGTTTAACTGGGTGCGAAATGTTTGGTCTCCCCCTCATTGTTCTTCTTAATGGGGCCTATTGACTGTTTGTGCAATCAGAGTACATCACTATGTATGTACAGTAGATTAGAGCCCAGAACTTCAGCCTTTGCCTCCATCTCACTCCGCCTTTACATCTATTATCCTGTTCTTTCTCTATTTCTTCTTTATCGTCCCTTTTCAGCTCGTAATCTAATTGGACAATGCCTTACTCGAATGAATGAATGTGTTGACAGAGCGGTTTACAATACAGAAAGATCACAACAATACAAAGAAATGATTAAGGTATAACGCAGTCATTTATGCTGCCTTTGTTTCTCTTTGCATGTCTTCCTCTCTCTCTCTGCATAACAGCAGGTAAACAGTCTTGTAGCTTGTAGTGGTTATGTGATTCAGTAGCACGGCGCGTTTCCGAATGGTAATTTGCAGAAATGAAAACTTAATCAAGCATGCTGCAGAAGTGGCCCTGAATAATTTAACAGTGAAGGGAGTATGAGCGAGTGAGGGGGAGAGGAAGAAAGGGGAAGGAAAGAGGAGGGTGTCAGCAGGGAGAGGAGAGGAAAGTGATGGTAGATGTGGACAGTTTCTTTCTCCTTCCTTCTTTGTCCCCCTCATTTTTCTTTTTATCGAATCCCTTTTAACGTACAAAGAGGAAATCACTTAACTTTTAACTTACCTTCATTATTTCTTTCATTATTTCTTTTGTCTCTTTTCATCTCCCACAGTTTCTTCCTTTCTTCTTTTCTCATTTAACTTTTTTCCTCCTTTCTTTCATTTTCTTTTTCTTTTCGATATCTGCCCCCATCCTTATATCATCCTACTTATTTTTCCTTGCATTCTTACTTCTTTTATCTTTTTTGATCTTCCAGCTTTCTTCCTCACTTATTTCATTTAACATTCTTATTTTTCTCCTTTTCCTCCTCTTCTTTTCTTCTTTATTTCTTTTCTATTATCCTTCTTTTCTCCCAGCACTTCAATTCTTCTTGCCTTTGTTCTGTTATCTGTCTTTTTTCTTTCTTTTCTTTCATCTTTCTTTCAGCTACAATGCTACTTGTTGTGATGTCCTCGTCGAAACAGTGCATAAGCAGAACTCTCAGTCTGGAAGAGTTTATCTTTTTCTAATGCTTTCTGAGAGAATAACTCATTACTTAACCTCAGTTAAACTTTTAATATCTTCCTTCTCCCTCTCTATCCTTGATTAATTTCTCATTGTGGGAAAGAAAGACTTTCATTAATAGTAAAGCCATTAGTCTTCCAGCAGGAAGAAAGCCCGTATTTGGTTGTTACAGATGAATCCCTAACCCCCTAAATAATTAGAGAACTACAGAATAAACATTTTTCTTCTTTCTGCCTCAGCTGGAAAACATGTCTGACAAGTGCCAGTACATTATGCCCCTGAATGTTTTTATCTTTCAAATTGTTTTCTCCCTGCATGTGTAATAAATAATCTCTATAGATGGACAGTCATGGTTCAAAAATTGTAACTGTGTGTATGTTTAAGGATATTTATGACTCTTGGTGGCAGGATGAGCATTTTAAGTCAATTAGGGTGCATAAAAAACTAACTAATCAACAAGACCATGAACTACTTCTAACATGTACTTTTAATTAAAAAAGGCTAAAGTGGAAGAACTGAAAAGTTCTGTTGGTATTTATAAAACAAAATCAAATTTAAATTCTCCGTTCAAGATGATTTTTGGCTGTAAGAGATCATTTTGAAAAAAAAAGTTTGTGTGTTTGTGGAGAGTGAATCTGTGAATATAAGAATGTAAGAGAAGATGTTAAATAACCTTTTGATTTTTTTTTTCATGGAATTAACATATCAGGCAAAATTTATTATTCAAAGTATTTCTATGTGTCTGAAAATATGTGTTCACAGGGATTTTAACTACTTTTAACTACATATATCAAAACAGAAAAAAATATGACTCTTTAAACATATTGGTGTTTTTTGATATGTAATTGAGGTTTAGGGTAATCAGTGAAAATAAGTATATTTGCAGAACACAAACTTTTGTTTATTCTCTCTCAGTGTCGCTCTCCCTCTCTCTCTCACACACACTCTCTTCCTCTCTCTCACTCTCTTCCTCTCTCTCTCTTTCTGTCTGGCCAAACTATATACTTTGGCAAATTGGAGTGAGAATGAACTGCAGCCCCAGACGCTAGTTTGTGAAAGCTCTGCGTTCTTCTTCTCTAATGGAAATTAAGGGCCATGTATGTGTGTGTGTTTGTGTGTGGTGTGTGTGTGTGTGTGTGAGAGAGAGAGAGAGAGAGAGAGAGAGACGTGCCATGCTTTTGTGACATGGCCTAGCAGGACTCAGATTTTATTAAGTACCCTTTAGAGAAAGAGGGAGAAACAAAACAAGAAAAAAGTCTTTCTCTCTCTCTCTCTCTCTCTCTCTCTCTCTCTCTCTCTCTCACACACACACACACACACACACACACACACAGACACACACACACACTCCCCACACACAATGCTATTCATGTTCTACCCCTCTGCAGTCTGTCTAATTGAGAAAAATAAAAAAGATTTCTCCATTGATTTTTCTTTTTTCTTGCTGATTTTAAAAACATAAAAAATGCAGCCCTCACAGTGGTCTACATGAAACACATTTCTGAGGTAATGGGCAGGGATTTATAGACATTGAGGAGGGCAGAGTGTGTGTATGTGTGAATTAGAACATATAAAAGTACGTGGATGCATGTGCATACATAGCTGTGTCTGTGTTTTACTGCATACCCAGCCAGTGGCCTTAATGACACTTAATATTTTCTGTCTCTGTCTGGTTTTGCAGAAGGTCTCTTATCTCTGCTCCTGCCAAACACTCGCCCAACCCGCCGCCACACTGGCTGCCCCTTACCAGCCACCGATCTCCGATATGAATTAAAACATAATTAGGAATCATGAATCATTACTTTTCCCCTCATGGACAGCCCAGGCAGTGCCCTGTCAACTTGATGCACTGCCTCCGTTGTGTACTTTGTTAAACGTCTTTCCAGTGCTGGACGCAGCCTGTGATGTACATATGGCGGAGGCAGAGTGGGTGGGCCTGGATGCTGCGTGCAATGTCTTACTTAATGGTGATTCACATGCCCCAGGGTAACAGCTACCTTGACATTGCCTCATGAAGTACTACATGGTTGTCTAAGCTCATATATGCATGTATTATATATGAATTATCCAAGGTGAATGACTCTTTACATGCGATTTGGTTTTAACACACGGCTGTTGTGATGTTCTAAATGAACAGGAAGAATAAAAACATCTAGAAAACTTTTTGGTACTTTAAAAAGGCAATAATAATATTAATACAATTATTACATCATATTACATCTATTCTAAAATCAGTATTGCATGTTGTTGCCTTTGGAAGACCACGAAGTTACAGAAAAAACCTTTAACATGCAATAAAAAAAAACACCTTTACTGCTGATAATTTGATATTTTATGATGTGTTGAATAAAACTCAAAGAAGTTAAAACTGAAGAAAGCTAAATGTGTATTGAATACAGCAGTCTCTCTAAGAAGTAAAAGAAAAAAGTCCTTTCACTTTACATGTTGTGTAAGAGAGGATGACTTCTGGAAATTGATTCCTTTTATGTGCCTGCAGCTAGAAAAAGAGTTTATTTGTCTTTGACTTTCCTAAACCACACTCTTCTTTTTCCCACATAAAGTATTCAGACCCTTACAAGTATGGATTTCATGATTTCAAGGATCACAAATTATTCTTAGCAGCAAGTTTTATGTATGTCGTTTGAGACTTTGAGTGAAAATTAATGATGCGGTAAATAATTGGAAAGGCACACCACTGTCACATACTCGAGCTTAATGTCAAGTTGTATCATTTCCATAATATTACAGCTACAGTTGCCGTCATGGCCCTCAAACCTCTGATCTGTGACACTGATCAAGTTGGGCTTTCATGTCTGCAGACTGACTGACACAGATGCAGTTCGAGGAGAGTTTCATAAATACAGTTTTTTAATGCGTTTATTTAATTTATTCATGCATTTTTTTATGTATTAAAGATGATCTGAAAGCTACATTTACAAGGTTTCAACTATCAAAACAGCTCCACATCAATCTCAAAACATGGGACATATATGACCTTTGCTACACCTGTGCTAGTGCTGCATTACAGTACAGAATTAACAGCATCTGTTACAACACTGGTATATCTCAAACTCTCGTAATTTTCATATGTCAAGTGATATTAATTCACCATTTATAGGTAGTCAAGAAAAACACATTTTATTGCACATTAACCTTAGAGGACCAATAGTCTAGGACCAATGAAGCTTTAGAACAACCTAAATACTAACAGCTAGTGAGTCACAATGACAATGCTGCAATGCTAATAGTAGATTTATTTGCAATACACACTTAGTTTCTTATGCTTAAAATAATTAATAAGGATTAAACACAGAGGTCATAATGATGCATCCTCTTAGCTGCATTAGTATTGGTGCTAGGGATACTTAAGTGAAAATGAAACAGTTTAGTCTCAGTTGTGCTACTGTATAGCAAGACTAAATCAGTCGGCTTCATCCTCATGAATGTCTGCACAAACCTTCATAGCAATTCATCCAGTATTAGCAATAATAGCAACAATATTGCTGTTAATTAAGCTGCACTGCTGGTGAACCATTAGAGTCATTCAAAGAACCTATATAAATATGCTGTTGTATATTATGTCAAATTAAACTAACAAACATTTCCACATGGTCATAATGATAAGCCATCCAACTGCCCCTTACACTGAATATTACAGTGGCTAATAGTGATTCACATTCCCCTAAGTAGATGTTACCCTTTGGCCTGTGAAGTAGGCCACAGCTGCCATGTTTCTTTTCAGGGAAACAAGGTCAAACACTTGCATGAATCTTCGAAAAACCCTGCATGATCCTCCCAAAGTTTACAGCATAATAAGGAAATTTTAATAAATATACTGTTTGGTGCTTTGCCAGCAGTCAGTTTTAATTTGTCTGCACCTTTCGATTAATGAAGAAGTGAAGGATAGACAGAAATGATTTTTTTTCTTTTTCCCCCTCACACAGCATCAGACAGCACTGGTGTGATTGTTGGCTCAGCGAGTGTGGGTGGGTCTGTGAAGAATACCATGTCTTCGTCTATACTGACACATATGCCCTCAAGTAAAAGCTGCCCTGACTTCACTTTATGAAGTAGGGCACGGGCGTCTTGGTTCGTGCAAAGGAAATGATGTATTGGAAACGCAATGAGAACATGCACTGTGCAGATAACAAGGTTCCTTCACAGTGGGTGCATTTTGTGTGCGAGAGGGGAGCGGGGAAGGGGAGCTTGTGTATGTGTGTCGCAGGCGTTTTTTATGATGTATTGGAAATGCAAATGAACACATGTTCAGCTCAGGTAAGCAGATGGTATGGAAAAAAAAGAGATGATCATATTTGGGGAATATACACCTCCAGATATCAGAGTGTGTTTTGTGGGCAGGATTTTCTAACATCTATCTTTAAAGGTTTTCTGTCAGAGCAAATGCATAATATCTCCATTTAAACCTATTCAAATTACGGCCATTTGAGACTTTGCTGCACAAAGTGAAAGCACAAAGCCTGGTGCATGACATCACCGTCACAGCTAATGTTTCATATGCAAAGGTCATGAGAATATATGTATTAAAATGCAGCAAAAAGCTTAGAAATGAAGGGGTTATATACGGTCATACTGCGGTTGTAAAAGGCTTATCATACTGTTTTGGTTTTAATCTCATATATGTAGCTCTTGAGGACTATTATTCATCAAACTGCATGTCTAATAAAAGACACAGTGGCACCTTCGGGCGAGCACGCTGCAAACTTCTCTGTGTCAGATTCTTTACACAAAATTTAAAAACCCCAATAATGAACTTTAATGAGCCATTCAATTTGTTTTCATATCCTATTATTTCGTCTCACCTAAGGGTCAGTTTTTACAAATGCTGCTTTCACAAGCACATCACAGCTCCCACCTGGACATTTTAGAGGCAATTTTTTGCGACATTTCCAAAGCAAAGCATTTGGTTTGCTTCATTCAGAGGTGTATAATTGGTTTGAGTCCATTTGAAATCTCCCAACACGCACTTATGTGTTATACATACCAGTATAAGATTAAAATTTACTAATGCAAAGAATGCTGTCTAAAATCAAGCAAGAAGAGAATAAAAGCTCTCTACTTTTATTTCCATTAAATTGCAGTGGGTGAGACAGCATGAGCTGATTTTCTGAGAAAACAGTAACCGTGTTTTGATCAAGTTCAAGTCAAGGACCAAGCCCTTTCATAGGCTGGTCTTATTTAAGTTGCAAGCCAAATTCACTTCTGAAAAGTTCAAAAAGTACATAAAATTGAAGCTTTTTTCAATTTAAAGCAGTGCCTGTATTGACTTTTCAAAGTTGAGATCAAACCCTTTCCATGCAATGAATTCATTATTCAATATTAAGCTTTGAGGCAATGCAAGGCCTGAATAACATCCGTATTTATTTAGTTCTAGCCACACAAACAGTTTGGCTTGAGAGATGACACTGTTGGTAGATTGATCCATTACTTTGGTTTAGACTGAAATCTCTTAACAGTACTGGACAGATTACTGTTTTATTTTTAAAATACATTCATGGTCACTGAGGGGTTAAACCTGCTGTCACCAGTAGGTTTGAGTGAAATTGTTTTAACAGAACTTAAGACTTGAATGTTTTTTGCTCTAAAGACTCAAGACAGTAAAGTCTTACAGTAGCCAACATCAAGTCTCAAGTTCTTCATTTTGACACTTAAAAAATCTGTCTCAACTCTCAGGAGAGCAAACTAGACATTTTTTTGCACACTGTGATTTCAGTTCATAGAGACACGTCCATGTTGTATAATTTCAGCGTCAGGCTTTTTGTAAAGTCACATATTGAGAAAAAAAAGTCTGCAGTGAGAAAGACAACATATAAATCTCTCTTCACTTCAGTCTTACTGTTTTTGCTCCTAACAGGAAACTCATGTTCACATGCAGAGACGTGAACGCTACAATATTCACTGCAGATGACAGAAAACACCCACACACAACAGCGCAGACAATCTAACACCGTCACCCTCTGACCCTGTCGCTTCTGCGATGACAAATCGTCCGCAGAACGGCGAGTCACGTGACCTCATCTGTGTTGGCGGGGGCAGCGCTTTTGACAGACCTTCCACAAACACTGACAACACGAATGTCATTTCTTATTGACCAACAATCCATGCTGGCATTTGGCCGTCCGTCTCGGCCTGTGTGTGTGTGCGCAGGGAAGAGAGGAAGACAAAGAGGGAAGAAGACAGTGTGGGTTTCGCTGACCTTCTCCTGTACAAAATAATCCGTGGTGGCATAAACATGACTGACTTCACATGAGGTTTGAGGAGGAAGCACTTAGGGCAGATTCAGACGGATATGTGAAAGATGTTTGCTGTCATTCCTGCAAAAACACAAAGCTTAACCACTCCTCCTTAACCTTTCACTAGTGAGATTATCCTCATGTGAACTTGAATTTATACATTTGCAGAAATAAATGGGAGCACACAGCGTTATCCAAAAATGGTATGCTTCTGGGGGAAATTCTACAGCAGGAGATTATTTCAGATGTGCAATAAAATTTACTTCATATAAGTGCATTTCTTACTTCCAGGAGAATCAAGCAGAGAGCTGCAAAGAGACAGCAAGCTCCTGGATTAGTGTAAAAAAACCCAAACATTTGGAAGCAAAGGATGAATCAAATATGCTGTGACTTAAAGAAATCAGCTCCCAGTCTGTCAGAGATCAGCTGCTATTGACTTCAGGAAACACAACAGATGAAAAAGTTTTTTATGATCTTTTGCTCTTCAATATATTGTTTGCATCACTAAATAACGAGTGGCCTCTTTTAATCAGAATTCACTTTCTAAGTTAATTTTTTTGCAACAATGGAACTTCTTTTATTTAAGGATTACAAGCACACAGGACGATGTGCTCATGAGGCAAAATAAAACTCAGAAAATACAGAGCAATACATGATTTCCTGTCTTGTTTAGCACAATAACATTAATCCAACAAGCCATGGGCAGGGCTTTGGTAAAGCACTCGTTCTCCGTGCTCGCAAGCAGGGAGCTATAAGTACGGGAAAACAAGAAAAAATAAAGAAAAGGAGAAGTATAAAGCCCTGAGAGGAAGAATGCAAAAAAAAAAGTCTGAGGGAAGATGGGCTTGTTTTGGTGAATGTTTGCACCTGAAGCACCTTGAAGTTTGAAGCTACAGTAAACTCTTTAAAAGTGAAAAGGCTTCATTGAGGGAAAAAGTTAAAGCTTTCATCAACATGCACGCCCGTGGCTCACAATAGGGCGCAGCTCTTCCCTTTAAGCTCCCAGTTAGATGCTTTCTTCTCTCGGGGTCCTTTGACTAACTCTCTCTACAACTCACTCACTTATTGATTCCAGAGGACAATTTACCTGGAATTTCTAGAGCTACAAATTCAAAAAAAATAAATAAATAAAACTCACCTAACTCTGAACTTTCTCCTTACTTCCCCTCCATATGTGCATAACAGAGAAAGTGTTGTGTGTTTTAAGGCAGTGGGGGACGTCTCAGTCTGTTATTAAAGAAGAAATTTCATCATGTTTGAAAAAAAAAGAAATAAATTGCTCTCTAATGCAATCAAGTCAGCTAACTTATCTCGCTGCTTTAACTACAACTAAATTTGGGAAATGGGATTAGCATAATAGAATGCCAATTAGCATAATGGAGTAGCATGCATGTTTTAAGAAATGGTGTGTGCAATCTGGCTTTTGCTTCTGCTGTTGGGTAAACTGGTAAGAAAATGGGATGAGTTTGAGCTTCAGTACTCAACACTATAACACGGAATGATTCAATAAAAAACCTGTATTACTTTTATCACTAAATGAAAAGATGTCAAAAACTATAGTTCTTGTCTTGACTTCACATCTTACTTTAACCTTTTCGCAGCATGACAAGCTGCTGTGGATGTGTAACAGTGACAGACGTCTCTGATGAATTGTGGCCGGGGTTCGAATACAACTTGCATGTAGGTCAGAGGCCTTGGGATTTTTTTTCTTTACAGCATATCCATGTGGTGCAAATAAAATGCAACACCATGCAGCTTTTTGCTCTTCACACTCATTAGAAGCTATCAGATCTGTGTCAGACATGACATGAAGGCAAAAAACCCAAAGTGGGGCAACTTCAGCTGCGATGCTGCTGCACAGTTTGATGGAGGCAGGTGACAGAAGCTTGTTTTAGGCCGAGCTTATTGATGCTAAGCCTGCCTTTAAGGATGCCTCATCTGATTGGTCATTTCAGACTCATATTGGAAGCTTATAAGCCTTAAAAAAGTGGCTTTCTGTTGAGTTATTGGTGTGTTTGAGGAGGGATAGTTGAACTCTTGAAGGTTTTTGTTTAAATTCCCAGTAAAAACCCCAAAAATTAAAGAAAGAGCTCTGTTAAGCATCATAATAAAAACTTAATTTCTAAGCCTAAGCCTTAGTCTAATCCTAGAGAGTGTGTTTTGAGGAATGTGCCTGTGAAATAAAGTTTTTTTTTTTTTGGTCGAATTTCACAAACTAGAACGAGCTTTCTGTGAGTTTCTATTATCCTTCTGCAATATTGCTCCAGGTCCCCTTCCATCTTCTGGCTGACTTGCAGCCTTTTGATTATACTAGTGAGAAAATTGCAATAACTGTGGAAAACCTCGTCCATGTACAGGACTACCCTCATCCACACACACAAGCACACACACACACACACGCCGGGGGGGGGGGGGGGGGGGGGGGGCCGCCGGGGGGGGGGGGGGGGGGGGGGGGGGGGGGGGGGGGGGGGGGGGG
>JAQMCX010000008.1:4129170-4161291 GCA_029814765.1 Acanthurus leucopareius
TCTTTCTCTCTTTCTCTCTCTCTCTCTCTCTCTCTCTCTCTCTCTCTCTCTCTCTCTCACACACACACACACACACACACACACACTCACGGAGACCAGACTCAGAATTTTATTAAGTACCCTTTAGAAAGAGTGAGAGTGAGACGAGAGGGGAAAAGTCACCGGCAGCATGGTAATCAGGCCTGCTAACCGAGACACCAAGAAAAGAGGAGAGTTTGTTAAAGGAGAAAAGAAAAGACAGACAGAGAGGAGAGGAGAGGAGGGGGGTTAATGGGGGGGACATTTTCAGAACATTTTTCTTTTTTTTTTGTAAAACCAGGGAAGGAAAATAGGGAGTTAAGGAAACTTAACATGCAAGCAAAATGCTGTTTTACTTTGAGGGGAAAAAAAAGAGAACAATAGAAGTCAGCATTAGAAACAGGTGTTTTTTTTACAGCACTGCTTTGACACACCAACCTTTTCAGTTTGCATATTCATGGGCTTTCTTTTATCCCTTTACACAATGTGTGTTTAAATGAACTGGATCTGTTATAGAAGCATTTTAGACATCGGGTTTCAATGAATCATTTCATTGAATGGGAGTAATTTCTTGACCACAACTACATTAAAAAACAAAGAAAAAATAAAAACAATCAAGCAGTACGATAATGACATTTTATAGCTTTTGGCCTTTTTTTAATTTCAGCGTGAATTTTTTCTCAGTTGCACAAAATATGATTTACTGCAATCTTGGGCTGTGTAATGTTTTTTTGTTTTTGAAGTAAGTGGGTGAAGTTTGTTTGCAATTGGCCAGCATTCGTCTTTTATTAAGGAAGCAGCTTTCTTACCCTTAAAGTCTTCATCTGCTTTAATCTTTTTCATAAACACTTTTAGTCATCTCCTTGAACATGCTAAGGCTCTCATGAGCAAACAGACAGAATTCAACTTTTCAGATTTGAGTCAAATAAGAGTGAAATCCTTAGAAATAACAGAGCTGTAACACAGACAGAAGCCAATGCAGGATGGACACGGAGTGCCGTGGAGATCAGGAGATCAGGAGGAGGAGAAAGGAGGACAGGGAGTGACAGGATATAGCAGGAGGAGGAGCTGGTTGATACCTTGCATGACTGCGCTTTCCCTAGAGGAGCCCTGCTGCACACACACACACACTGAGTGACGGCTGGTGTGCGGGTGGCTGTCTTGTTGGCAAGGGTTTCTGATTTCACGGCCTACTGGGTGGTGGCATTCAGCTTCCATCAGGCACCCCTGTTTCTGCCTTTCACACAACCCCCATACACACACACACACACACACACACACACACACACACACACACACACATGCACACACATACTCACACGCACACACAAACACACTGACACGCAAGCACGTTCTGACCCATCCCCTCTGCTCTGTCCACCAACCTCTCAGTTTCCTCTCTCTGTCTTTTTTTCCAGACTTCTACTATGTGCTTCACATTTTTGAAATAAAATATAACTTCTGCACTTAGTAATTTTTATTATTTTGAATCATCAGAACTACGGTGACTTATAAAACAATGTGTGATATCCTAAATGTAAATGGATTTCTTTACCCTATTTTCTACACACCTATATAAACTTCCTTTCTGTATTTTTTTTTCAATTCAAATTGGAAAAAAATGCAATTTGACTTAAGCTATTCTCATCTTAAACATTTTTTAAATGACATACATGAAATGCATTAGTTACCCATTTTAGCCAAAATCCAGTGAGGACAGTTGAGCAAGGCTCTAATTCTGCAGTGTCAGGGGTCCAATTCCCTGTGCACAAAGCACTAAATGACCTCTGGTTTCGAGAGGGAAAGCTGATAATGCTGACAAGCTTTTCTTTCACTGAATGGTCAGGATAGACCCCCTGCTTTCCCAGCACACACACACACACACACACATACACACACCAATGCACACAAACCAAGTAACAAGTAGCTCATCAAGAAAAATGGTGGACTGAAAATTTGCATTTTGAGTGAGTGCATCCCCTAAAAGTTAAGGCAGATGATGCATGCTCAATCTGGACAAATGATAATTGATAAAGAGTTGGGGGGAGGGCAGAGAGAGGGAGAGGGTGGGAGGTCCTGTCAGCTTGGACATAGGGCTGCGGACGTCAGGATAGAAGAGTGCTCACACACACGCGCACACACACACACACACTGACAGTACGCAGAAGTTTCTTTCTCAGCCATTCAGGCTTTGTTATGTGAGAGAAATTAGTGCTCAGCAAACCAGCTTCAGTCAGAGAGAGGTCCTTTGCTTCTTGTTGGACTTCATGAAGCTCTCAGTCTGTCTTTCTCTAACAAAATCCCATAGAGTCCATTGATAAATCTGAGCTGTCCTGAAATGATTTAAAGCCTCAATTCTTTAGAAATCTTCTTAGATTAGTCTACTTAAAGGGATTCGTGGTTGTAATCTGATATATTCCTCATTATAATTCCATAATTTGATAACTGTCCCACAAAAAGTGTAAATCTAGCAATGATTGGTTTTATTAAAGAATTTTATATGCAGCCAAACCCTGATGAAGTTTATTATTTCATGCCACAGAGCTGAATTGTTGTTCTAAAACTATTTATCTAAAGCCCCAGTGAAACACAGTGTTACACTAGTTGACATGTTGCTATATTGTCCTCGAGAGCCATTCACATGCAAATGAGCATTACTGAACCTTTAAAACAACAACAGCAACAACAAATCTAACTGTTTGTGATCCAGTTTCAAAGAAAATATTCAGAAATGGACTAACACATTTAGACAGAGAAAAAAAAAATCATTTTTAAATCGTTAAAACTTATAAAAATATTTGTAGTCATGTTGCTAATTCGTATTGTCTGTGTTGTGTGAATTTTGTGTCTGTTGCTTTAAGTGCCTCCATAATGAATTATGATACAATGTAATTATAATATTCCTATAGCAATGTATTCCTGCAATATCTATCTTTCTAAAATGTTATTAGTTTCTTCTAGAGATAATTGATTTCTTTAAGAGTAAGTTCCTATTGAGACTGTGCTCTCTACTGCGGGTATATGTGTGAGGGAGAATGTATTAGGTGCAGACAGCCAATCCATCCTCCTCTTCCTCTCCTTACTTAGTTTTACAGAAACACTAAATGAAGCCCCGTGTCCTTTAGATGATCCTCCTTTGATTTAATGCAGAGTCGCACTGGGAGAACCTGTGGAAAAATCACTTTCCTGGATTTAGTTTTGGACAATAAAACACTGTCCAAATGTAATTATAAAACCTGCACAGTCCTTTTCTACAAGTCGTTAACCTCTCGTGATACTTTTTAGGAATTACGCCATAAAGCTCAGAGTTTTTAATGGGCACAAATCAAATATGGTCCCACGTTAATTTAATTAAGGCTTGCCACCAAAATGTCCGGCCTTGGTCCAAATATTTGAGAAGAGCAATACTTTTTTCCCCTTCCTCCAAGTTGATTAAAATATGTGATATTTCACATTAGTTTAGTTTTTATGGGTAGTGAGGTAATTCATTGTCAGTAAATGGCTTGTCAGAGTGCTCTGTGAGTGATGTAATGCTATGAAGTCTATCGTTTGAATTGCCCCTACGCCTGTTAGAGAAAATCGACTTCTGGGCCCATTATTTGATTATCTCGCAGGAAGTTTGGAGATGGCCATTGGCATCATGTTATGGGAAGGGATCACATTTTTCGGTTTTACAAGTGTATTACATTGCTTTTAAGCTTTTAAATGTTGGACTGGAAAGGCCCCAAATCCTTGATGTATTCTTAGAAATAGCACATTTTAACAAACATACTGCTATTAATAATGATATTTCTGAATCACTTTTACTATCTGAGTACAGAGGCTTTTACATGTGATAATAAGAGGTAAAATGAACAATTTATATTTATATTTTTATATACATTTAGCTTCTAATTTGACCATCTGCTCATGCAACATGCAAACATCCCCCTCTTTCAACTCATTTGTATCCTTTAATTAAAATATGTCAGGTTCCCATGGCTGAAAAAGTACTTGAACACGTTCCTCAGGTCCCGTATGAAGGTAAGACCTAATACCTGAGCCTAATTAACACACATTTAAAAATACTCATGATGCAAATTACCGTTAACATCAGACAGAGGTGCAGGGGGTACGACGGGGGAAAATGACAAGACAAGATAATTTGACTAATGCATATTTATCTCATGTTAATTGGCGTGCACGGCTAAAGAAAAGCGTGCACTTAATTAATTGACATGGAGGGGGTAGGAAATGAATTGGAGGCACTCAATCTGGAGAGAGGGAGACAACAACAGAGAGAGGAAAGCGAGATAGAGAGCGAGCCAGAGGCAAAGACAAAAACAAGTTTAGTCAAACCATTTACAGGAGTATCTTGTTAACATTTTTTTCATAAATTACTCATTTTGCGAAACACTTTTGTAAATCTTTTTTATCAGTGCATTTCAGAATATTAATAAAAGGATGCTGAAATAATATTTTCATGATGTGGCTGATAAAATATAATTCAGTTTAAAAGAATTTTTTTAAGCTTATAATAACCCGAATTTATAAAAAAAATATCATGATTTTGGTTACACTTTAATATTTTTAGCAATACCACCATAAAACCAAGGCTTTTGACTAATAACTAAAAAATGATGTAAGCATCAACACAATGTTAATCTCTATGCGAATGTCCAAAAATGACCAAGGCTATAAAAAACAGTAAGGAAACTGTAAAATCAAAGAAAAGAATATTAAACTAAACTGTATACATTGAGAAAAAGTAAATTTTTAGGTCTGTACTCACATTAATGAAATAAATTTTAAGTATTTAGTAGCAGCATAAATGCTTAAAGTGACTCTAAGCCAATTTGGCCTTAAAAGCATTAATTGTGTTTTTTTAACAAGTGGGACATGGTGGATTTCCTAAACTGGCCCTTAATGTCTGTCCCAGTTAGTCACTCTGTGTATCCCTAATGCCACATTTCAGAGTGGTTTTGTTAACAAAATAGCTGTGTCTGTCCAGCTCGCCCCGTGTAATTTGGTTTGTGTAGATGGCTCTATGTTATAGGGGCCCTCACACACACACATGCACGCACACCCATCCACATACACACACACACACACCCTGTATCTCCTTTTCATTTGTTTACGGTGTTCCCTTTTTTTAAAGAAAGTGATAGGATGCAGAGGCAGGACCTTTTCACGCCTGCCTCCCTCTCCTCCTCCCTTCCTCCCCTCTCAGCTCCGCCCGTTCGGGAGGCACAAGAATTAAAACAGAAATGTTTTTGAACACACACACACACACACATACACACAACGCTCATCCATTTCAAGCCACAGATGGTCTTTTGAATGGAGCGGGGGTTCCCTTGTTGTGTGTGTGTGTGTATGAATGTGGGAGTTTACCCTGCTTTTAGCCTCCACCTCCACCTCCTCCTCTGTGTCCAGGCAGCCGTTTTGCTCCTTCGTTTCTTTCTCTCTTTGTGCCGACCCAACTTTCTCTTTTGGAAAACGTCTTTTGTGTTAAACCCATGGCCACTTACTAACTCTGCCTTCTGCTCATCTCCCCCCATTTGAACCTCACACATCCTGTAAAAGGATGTGTGTTTATGTGTGTGTGTGTTTTTCAGAGACAGAAACCATCACTAAAACAAACACGGAGCTAAGAATAGTTATCCTTCAAAATGCAAAGCAAAGTGTACATGAAAACTATAAAAGCTCATAGTAATATCAGAAAAGGAAGTTCATACACTGATATGCATTGAAGTGGTGTAAAAAATCAATTGAGTGCAATAGACACATTAAAAAAATGGTATAAAGAAGTCAGAAGTTAAGATGTCAGAAGTTAAGATACTTTTATTCTTTATTCCAAACTTGATTTTACTTCAGACAACCATATAAGCAACTATATCCAGGCATTTTGCAAGAAATGCCAAATTCCTATAATATATTTGTGTTAAAGTGTGAGTTACATTCATTGAGTTGCAGAGTGTTTTTTACT
This sequence comes from Acanthurus leucopareius, assembly GCA_029814765.1. Lineage (NCBI taxonomy): Eukaryota > Metazoa > Chordata > Actinopteri > Acanthuriformes > Acanthuridae > Acanthurus > Acanthurus leucopareius. The sequence continues at coordinate 4,135,157 of JAQMCX010000008.1, forward strand.
GGATTTTCATGTCATGGCCAGTGGAGAATCTGGCATTAAGGCAACATATGTCCACTCAAATTAGTCAGGGTAACGCTCAAATAGAGAGAAAAAAAAATCATTGCTACCGTATGTCAAATTATAAAATTGGCCACCTGTTTCTCACACACACACACAGACACTCATTCTTATGGTCACTGCCATCATATATTTCTGCTTGTATAAAGACGCTTAGCGCTAGCAGAGCGAGCAGCTGTCCTTGTTGGTGGTCCAAGTTATGTGTTGAATTTTACTCATATGTAAAATGAAACTCAATCCTATGTACTGTGCTATTCCCTGTATAGTGTTGTTTTATAGCATCATTTAAAGTGTCTACATTCTTTGGACAGGAGGGGTAAGGTTTCACTCACTCATGCAGATGCTTCCTTCTTTATAGTTGTGCATATTTAAAGAGCCACTTGTAACAGAGCTAAAGAGGTAGAGCAAGGACACTATTGCAAATAGGATGCTACTGCTTTTCTCTGTCTGACTGACTTATTTATCTTCTCCTTTGCACTTTGTTCACTCATCCTCTTCTCTCCCTAGGTGGCTCTGGTAATAAACACACTAGCTGTCTGTCTGTCCTGCAGTCTTGGCAGGTTGAGGCCTACTTAACCAGGCGAAACCGCTGCTCTTTTCTAAGTCCCTTTGAATGCCTCCCTTTGTCGGTGACACGCTACCATGTTAATGTCATGTACCGTAGAAATTGCTGCGGCTATGGCTATTAGCTTCGCCGCTAAAGTACAGAGAGTGATGGAGAGAGAAAGAGCAAGAGAGGCTGCCACAAAACCCCACTGGGTTCAAATGCAGACCATAATTGCATTGCTGTGAAGAGAGTTAGCCCTTTTCTCTCCCCCTCTCTCTTCTCATCTCTCCATATCTTTTCCTCGCCACCCCCCCAACCGCTGTCTTTCTCTCTTTCTCTCCCTTTTTGTGTGTGCGATTTGTCCCTTAAGCCAGCGTAACGTCTCGGCCGAGGCCGCAGAATGTGGAGAGCAAATTGGAGGCAGAGCGTGAACAATGGAACATGCATCGCTGCTGGGGCATTCTTCTTCTTTACTGGGAGCTGTGGGAGGGGTAGAGGGAGAAAAAGTCATTTTTGCAAGGAAACTCTAGTGCCACAGACATCCAGATGTAGACACTGAGTGTGCATTGAAGAGTCTTGATACTGGATGCACACCAACAAGGCAGGATAGTTTTACTTGTACTTATTTTAGGTATGTTGTTGTATAAAAAGAATGAGAGAAAAAGTACATAATGACCTGGGGGAAGAACCCGTAAGCATGAGATTTTAAAAAGGGCTGAGGCAGTTAAGAGAAGCAAAACTGGAACTATGGATCTCTTGCGTGCAAAGTTAAGACATCATTATTTTACTTCCGTTCTCAGGTTTTATGCTGTCTGTTTTGCTACCACCGATTGCCTCTTTTGTCCCTGAGTGGTATTCAGCCCCAGACAAGTTATGGGCCACAGAACTCGGATCTGTGTTTTTGTATGGACTTCATATGTACATTTGTGTGTAAGTTTCATTCCTCTGAAGTCAGATCACAAGGGGGAAAAGCACAACTGACAGGAGGAGATGAGAAGAAACAAGATGACAGGGTAGGGAATATAAATATGGAATATGTACAATGAGGAAAGCTGAGGAGAACAAATGACAGCAGGGAAGCGAAGCATAGAACAGAACCGAGGAGAACACAGGAGCACAAAATCAAAACATGAGGAGAGTGGAAAAAGCAGGAGCAAATAGAAAAGACCAGAACAGAGCAGGACTGAAGAAAAGACAGGACAGGAAAGAGCAGAAGCCGGTAGATCAAGCAGGACAAGATAGTCAAACTAAGGCCATTTTTTCTCAGTACGCATAGTACCCCGTAATATCATCTCCAGCACTCAACATTTTCTAGCTTGACTTCAGCTGTAACCTACCTCAGCACTGGGGCTTTTGAAGCCATCGGCTCAAGGCAGACAGAAGCAAAAACCAGAAAAAGGGGAGTGATGAGAAGAGAAGTCAAACAGCACACAGAGGCAAGGAGAAGCAGAACAGCTTGTCTTCAGCGGTGAATAGCGGCGTGTATCGTTCACATTGAGTCAACAGATTAGCGGCAGAGGAAGCTTAGCTATTCCTGGCCTCCCTCGTTTGATGTTTGGGGAGGCCTAATTTGATTTTTCACCTCCCATTGTTTCAACGCTGTGTGCCCCTAATCCACTTTAAAGTGGAGACAGCTTTCATCCTTTCCTCTTTCCCTTTCTCTCTTTCTCCCACTGTTGCTGCATCCCTCTTTCTTTTGTTACTGTCTTTGCTTCTAACAGTGCTCCACAGGCACTTTTTTAGCAGAAAAAGTTGTTCGAACTGTCTCTGGAAACTTTTGGTATTTACAAGCAACATTTTACTTTACTCAATAGGAATTACTTTTATCACCCAACCATTAATACATCTTAAATTTTCATTGTGTAAAAACTTGGTAGCGTTTAAATCATCACACAGTTTGCAGAGAAAACTGAAGCTAAATGTTAGCATAAAATAGTTGATTGTCTACCCATAAACATGCTCTACCTTAGCTGTTGCACAGTCACATAAAGTATTGTAACTCACAGTCACTTTAAGCCTCCTTTTATATAGTACAAAATCTAACCTTCTTAGCTTGCTAGCTAAAATGCTTTTGTTAATTTTACAAATGTCTAAGTAATACTAGAAGTAATGACATGCTTTAAAAGCAAAGGTTTAAACTTAATTTTTATTTTATTTGACTTTTTTCGGTTATTTAATAGACAACTTTATTATTATATTGTATAATATTGAGTTAAGTATTTGACTCATGATGCCTTTGGCAACATTTTGTCATTTTGTCAAGGTGAGGAGTCATGTCAACTCCTGCATGACAGTGCTTCTCCATTTTTTTGAGCAGAGTGTCTTTGTCCCAACATAACTATCCAGTTGTTCAGTTGTTATACTGTATCACAGGAAATCAGTTAATGGTGCACTGAAGCCCTTTTTATTAGTTCCTGTGATATTTATTACTCATTAGCTGAGTTACTGCAGTAGTTGCTGCTCTAAGGAAATGACGTCCCCTTGTTATTGACAGAAACTGTCCAGCAAAATTAGATTATTTGTCCTTTCTTAGAGTTTTTCAGCTTCTGATTTAGTCCTATTTACTTTTCTATTTTATGTCCTGCATCTCTTTCATCTCATACAGTATATCAAGTGCCAGGAAGAGGAAAAGAACAAAAATATCCAGCCCTCCTTCCCTTCGTGGCTCCGTCAGTCTAACTTCCACAGAGTTGAAGTGCTCCGACAGTTCTCGATAGTAATAAAAGCCTTCGGGGTTGGAGGGGTTTAGTTTTGGCCTTAAAGCGCTCCCCTCCACCAAGCCACCCCATCCCATTCTCTACTGCAGGCTGTATTAACCCTGAAGAAAAGCCTCTGGAGAAGCCGGAGAATGGTCGGATAAAAGAAGAGGTGGAAATTGTCACCACAGAGAGCCCCCCCACCCCTTCCTCCCTCCTCCTTTTTTCCCCCTCAGTGAAAACAGCGAAATGACCAGCCCCTTGGCTCGGTGACTGCGCTCAGCTTGCTATAAGGGAGCTTAATGCACCCAACCCTCCACCCCATTGTCAACCCCCCTAACCCCAAACTACTGCTGAAAAAATGGGTAGTCCCCCCCCCCATCAACACACACACACGCACGCACAAACACACACATCACACACACACAAAAAACACCAGCTTTGAAAAGAGCCACACACATCAGCTCCTTTTGTGTTGGCTTCTTCTCCAAACCATTGACTGACTGACTGACTCACTGCTTCTGCATTTACACCCTCCTCCATCACCTCCACCATCCCTCCGGCCTTTTTCCTCCCTCCCATTCTGTCTTTCTCTTCCCTCTCCATCTTTCTATCCCTCTCTTCCTCCTTCTCTTCCCATCCCAAAGTGGTCTGGAAGCCCTAGTAGACAGAGGTGGGGTTTAAAACAAGAGGTGAATAAAGACGGACTGTCAGTGCATATGTTGGGTGGGTGGCTCCACTCCTCTTTATTTAAAGAACCATCTGTGATAGTTTCATACAAACAAGAAGCATCTATAGAAAGTTGAAAGCACCTTGATTGTTCTCTCTTCTTTTCTCTCAAAGTTTTGATCCCCTCTCTCCTTGTAATTTCCACTTCTCGCTTCATTTTCAGTTCTCTTTATGTAATGTTAATTTGTCAAGAACACTGATACATTTCTGTTCTATTTTCTGTTCTGAGCAGTTTTCTCACTGAAAGTGTAAAATGAAATAAAAAAGGGAAAAAATCTATTTCTAAATGTAATAACTTAAGCGTACATTTTGGTGTCTGCTTGTGCACTGCATGCATGTTTGAATACTGTGTGTGTGTGAGTGTGTGTCTGGTGTGTGTATGAGGATGTGTGTGTGTTCCTGTGTGTGATGGATTAGCTCTATAAGGGGCTCAGTGGTACACTGATATCTTTGCTCAGTGCTCACAGCATGATACACCAGATACTGGCACGTGCTCTCTCACACACACATACGAGCAGGGATTTGGTGTCCAGCAGTGTGTAGACAACTCAGTGGTGAGCTGTCACTCTGTGTGTGTACGTGTGTGTGTGTGTGTGGGTGTGAAGCCTTGTTCTTCTAACAGATCTCTAATCCTTCTAGAGTGGCCCTGATAGGCCTAATGACACACATTGGGACACTACAGGGTGCTGCACCTGTAAGTGTGTGCTGGTGTGTGTGTGCGTGTTGGAGCTATTACCACATGCTGTGACACTTAAACATGATACTTTTCCATCCATCTCCTGTTTTTTTGTGTGTGGTTGTTTTTTCTGAAGAGAACACTGAAAACAATATTTTGAGGATTTTTTGAACAAAAGTAATCAAACCAATCAAATTTGTCATTTCATATAAAAAATATACAAAATTAAAAAAAGAAAACCATGTCCATATATCAATCAAAAGTCAGTGCTTAAAATATATTTTTGCTCGACACCCCAAAATAGTTTAGGCACCTCATTAAATGTCACAGTGTCCCCAGTTTGGGCCCTGCTCTGACTGTTGAAACACTTCAGAGAGCGGGGAAGTGTCGGCTCCTGGCACTGCAGCAGCAGCAACGTGTTGGTGGCTCTGCCAGCAACAGAAACCGTTAGAGCTGCAGCAAAACAGACAAAGAAAGTGGTGTGTGTTCGGGTGTGAGGGTGACATCACCCCAAAGAGATTTGTGCTCAAGTTCTGATCCTCTCCACCAGATCTTGAGTTTCAGAAATTGGCGTTTGAAGACCACTTTTTAGTAAAACATTTTGTTTTTTAAATTTTGATGGAAAAAAACAGTTTCTGTTTTACCAATTTCTTGCTTGAATTCTGTCTTCTTTTTTTTTTTTTGCTAAAGTTTTGTTCTCTTTTTAGCAATCAATAGATGTCACTTGGTGAATTTACCATCATCCTCACCAAGGAACTGTAGAAAAAAGGTTACACACACCACATAAAGACCTCTTCAGAAGAGAAGATAATGACACACACTGTCTCTCTCTTTAGGAAACAGACTACTTAGGCTCATAAACTAAGAGCTACCTGTTAACAGAAACAGGTGGTTTAACTACTGTCTGGCCCCTGGCTATTGGGCTAATGGCTTCCTGGACAACACACACTCACACACACCTACACAAACACAGACTGACTCTGTCTAAACACACGGCCTGACCCACAGGAAATGTGTATATCTCTTTCAATGACAGGTCCCAACGCATAGCACTACCAGACTCTGTAAAACGCAGTGCACTTTTCCCTCTGCTCTCCATACTTTAATGGCTGTTTCCTATTTCAATCCAGCGTGCACAATGCAAACATCAGGTGCCTCTGTTGCTGTCACTAGAATGTGATTGGAGACGTAAAAGGAGCGAAATGAAAAATAGGGAAATAGAGTAAAAAACAGAACAGGACAGAGGGAAACAGAAACAAGGGATAATATTTCTCCATCAGTCCCTTACTGTCTCCGGCTGTGCTGAAAGTTTCTCTTTTTCTATACCTTGAGCATCCATTTGCCTCTGTCTGAAAAATTATATGGGGAAAAAAGAAGGAAGAGATAAAACAGCACATGTAGCAATCTGTTTGCCCCTGTGTGTGTATGTGTGTGAGTGTGTGTGTGATGTGAGCAAAGTGAGGTTAGATTATAGGGTCTGGTCTCTGAGAGGGAGGTGGAGGGAGGCGCAGGGGGGTGGCGGCACAGGGACAGCTAGTGACATGATGGGACTCCTAATGGTCATAATTGGCGGTGGCTTTGACAGCAGCTATATGATAGCTGCACAATATACACACCTCTGACTCTGTGTGTGTGTGTCTGTGTGTTTCTTTAAGAAGAAATTTACACAAAATTGCAGCGAGGTTGTTGAACCGCTTGTTTGCAATCGCTGCCTGTTTCTCTTTTTTTTCTGTGTGTGTATGTGTGTGTGTGTCAGATACAAATATTGTATAAACACAGTTGAGTTGGCTTGTGACAGGTGTAAAAGGTAGCAGTTAAGCTTGCTCCTCTCCTACCTGTTTTCTTTTTTGCTCTTTTTAATGTTGCTTAAACACACACAACGCATCTCTCTCTCTCTCTCTCTCTCTCACACACACACACACACACACACACACACAAACTAATGCCAGTGACACCCTGTTGCCATTATTTTAATATAAGACAGCAGCTGCCTTTTGTTGTGGATTCTTCAAAATTCAAATTAAACCTTCAACTGCTCATCCATTCATCAATGTGTTCAAAATTATTTCCATCCTGCCATCACCTGTTTCACACATTGCTTCTCACATTTGCTTTTCTTTAAAATGAATTAATAACAATGGAACAATGGTTTCATAAAACTGATGACTTAAATTTCTGCATATATTTGTCCTTTTTTACTTCCTGTTGGAGGATTTTTAATGCTGATTTATTCTCTGAAGTTGTGGCTTAAGAGTGAATACAACAGTGTGATATAGGGTTAGTGTGTAAAAATAACTTTATTATAATTATTGCACATTTGCTACAACTATTGAAACTTTTTAATTGAAGAAATTCACAGAGAAACATTTAAACGATTTGAAAAAGGAGAGGGGAGCCATTTAAATTAGCAAAGTGAGAGCATATCCATTTTCTCAAGTTTACCTGCACAAACATAGATACTTTAGAGAAAGGAGAACACAAAAACAGACTTGATTAATCTGCAGGTTGCAGCATTTCAAGCTTGAAGCTCCCTTTTAGGCAGCAAGAGGAGGATAAAAATCTAGAAATAAGGAAAAAAGGAAAAGTGATTACCAAAAATATGTGAGTGGAATGCTCAAATTAATTTTTTTTAGAATATTAACTACAACATCTGCAGGTGGCCAACTAAATAACTCAAGAATTGTTAAAATGTATACCCACGACCTGTCTAGAAATCCAACATTATTTTTATGATGGGTTGACATATGTACTGCATATACTATCATGTAGACTTTCTACATAGTGTGAAATTTCACCTTAATATTTTTGATGTAGTGACCTCTGATTCTGACTGCCCGCATTTGTGCACAAATTGGACTAATTTAATATTTCTGACTTTGCTGCTTTGAATAGCTAATAGCCATCCTTGTCTTGTCTCTGTCTGTAATCTACACCTTGAAGAAAAGTTTCATGAATAGAGAAATTTGGAGCTGAAAAGAAGTAAATGCTAAATTTCTTCACACTGTTAGTACTGAGATTATTAGAAGTACAAGACTGGCCAAAGATATACTGTCTTTGGGCCAAAACACCATAATTCTATTTAATTTAGTGCTCACATTGTGCTTAAATTAACTTATTACAGAATGGAATGTATTGATCTCCCATTTAAAATGAATTTTACATTCGCAAGACTGTAAGAAATGATGTATTTTCCTTATTCAAGCTGCATTGTTTTGTTTTTTCATCATACTGAGATTAACTTAATAGCTCAAGGAGCAGAAATGGAACATATGTGAATTTGTTGAAAACACTGCCATAAAAGAGTGAAGGATCTAGACAGAAAGATAGAGAGAAAAAGACTGGCAATCAAAACAGCAGACGATCGCTTGCACCTGAACGAACAGCAGCACTGTGTGTATCTGTGTGTGTGTGTGTGTGTGTGTGTGCCAAAACGCTCCCTCTGATCTTGGTTCAAAGGCAGCAGGGAAGAGACTCAAAGCATTCTGGGTCCAGGGGTGAGATGGAGGGAAGGAGGCAAAAGAAAAAAATGAAGGAAAGAAAAAAAAGTCAAGGAGAGGAAGAGATAGATGCAGTGAAGATTCCCCAGGGCTGGCAAATCAATCAAAACACAGATGGATATGTGGGATCAAAGGCTTTTTTTGATCAAATTTGGAGTATTTCATATCTCATATTACGTCATGCTTTAGCATACACAACCTTATATTATTTTTTGGAATGTATGGTTATGAGTTGTTTTATGGTCGTGAGATAAGGCTCGGTTTTGAAGATGATATCTGAGATGTGATTTTAAGGCCTCAAATCTATTGCTCAGATCCAGTATGTCAACAAGTGGTTTAAAAAATCCAGAGGGTCAGTGGGGTAAGATGAATTGTGGTACTTGATACTATTTGAGAGACAAAACCCTGAAAGTTAAAGCCTTAAAGTATGTTAAAGTGCTGTTAACCCACTGTGCGCATGTGTGTGTGTGTGTTTGTGTGTATGTGTGTGTATGAGATAGAGAGAGAGAGAGAGAGGAAGGGTCTGATGGTCTTAACAGTAAAACTAATAGAGGATGACTGCCTTAGCTGGAGGCTCACTTCTCTGTTAAGTTTCCAGCTGCTTCAAAAGACACGCACAGCACACACAAAAAATGGACACACACACTTTTTGGAAAGTCAAACATAAAGCCATGGAGGTTGCATTTTGAAAAAAAAAGGAAAGGAAGAACAGGAAAAAAACAATTTCATGTGGGGGGACGGTGTGATATAAATCTTGTTTCCTCTCAGCAATGTGAGTCATCTTCGCTTGTTATGATGGATGGAATAGAGGGAGAGAGAGAGGGGCACAAGGGAAAACAATTTGGAGAAATTTACGCCTTGGTTTGGTGCAGTTAGTGCAAAGTACTGCAGCCTTTTACGGCCCGCTGTCTAAGTCCATTTCCTCTCCCTTTATTTCATTTAGGCTTAAGGATTCTTTACTTATGATTCATTTTAAAAAGATACTTAACATCAAATATTGTGTCTTTCTGTTTAACTATCTCTGTGATGTTTGTCTTGGTCATAAAGTTGAAGCTGTAAAGGTTAAATGCACATTTGGTCATTAGAACCTGCAGGCAGGCTTTTGGTGTGTGTGTGTGTGTGTGTGTGCGTTTACCTCCCATCACTAAACAATGATGGTCAAGGTTTCTGTCTTTGTCTGGCTGGGGATGGGCAGCTGGACACCAGTCTACCCCTGCTTCCACTTCCACCTTCACACACACACACTCACGCGCGCGGACACATGGACAGGTTCAGTCTGTTTTTGTGGGAGGAAAGCGTCATGGGTCAGTGGCAAAAGGCCAGGTCTGCTTTTTCATTGGTCGACCCCTACTTCCTACTTCCTGGATGACCCAGCACCATCTGGGGAAGTGATTGGTTGAGAAGAAGAAGCCTCTTGAGCAGGGTTGTGCGGGGTTGCTGCGGGTTACCCCTCTGAGGCCTGTCACTCCAATGAGTCGTAGAGCCGCTGCTAATGATCAAACCAGCCTAGTCACGAACATTTTCACCTTGCCACATTTTAAAGGTTTCAATCTATCCATGGGATTTTGAGGGGAAAGTGCAGAGTGAAATGGAAAATATGAAAGAAAGTTCCAATCGAATAAAAATAATTATTATTGAGAATATGGGAAGAGAAGTGGAAACAAGGATGGCAGAGGAAAGGAGGAAAAGAGGGGGTAAGAGAAAAGTAACAGGAGGAGAGGAGAAGAAAATGTAGAAGAGGAGAAGAAAGAAAACAACAAGGAAAGAGAGGAAATAAGGACAGAAGAGGTATACTGATATATAAAAGAAAGAAGATAGCAAAGGAAAGGAGGAAACAGGAGTGGAAAGGAAATGATAGGAGTAGAAAGGAATTGAAAAACAGGATAGGATCAGAAAAAAGTAGATAGGGAAAAAAGGAGGTATGAAAAGAAGAAATAAGAGGAGATGAGATCAGAGGAGAAGAAACAAAAGGACAGGATAGGAGGAGAGATAACAGCAGATCAGGAGAATTTGAGCCAGAAGTGTGCAGAATATTAAAGGATAAGAGAGGACCTAAGAATAAGAGAAGAAAAAGGGAAAGAGGGAAGGAGAGGACAGGGCACGGCATCAGAGAGGAGAGGACACGTATCTGTCATTCATATCTACATATATTTCTTTTCCCCTATACCAATCTTCATCCCTGTTTTCTCCACTCTGATGTGTATGCTACATTTCCACATGCCTCCTTCCTCCCCTTCTTCCTTTGTCCTCACCTCTTTTCACCTCTCCCTCCCTCCCACCCTCCCTCTCCCCCTCTCTGTCTTTATACTCCTCTACCTCCTTCCTCTGCCTGACTCTCCCAGTCTCTCCTGTTTATGAAGGTAAATTTATAGGTCTACCAGGAGCTGTTAGCTGGAGGTGGCCTCCACTGCTCAAACCACAACAAGGCTTCACCCTCCACATGGAACAGAAACAGCATAGTGGGCATACTGGGCTATTTCCATCACCACACATTACACATGATGGTACACTCACACCTCCCATTATCTACTAATGAGCATCCCTCTTTTTTTTCTGCTCTCCCTTTTGGATCCTGCCTCACTCCATCATGTTCTTGATGAGTGGTTGGGTGGTTTCTCTCTTTTTTTTTTTTTTTTTTTACTTTATATTGCTCCATCTAGCATTTGTTTTTTATTGGTCTACAAGGAACAGTTAGCCAGTGGTGGGCTCCACTTTTTAACCAGCACATGTGTTGTACGTTTTTTCACACACCGCTGCTGCAAGTCAGCTCCCTCAGTACATAGTTATATCGTTTATCTAGTGTGTCCTTCCTGCTGCACTTGTCTTGTATTATACTTTACTGAAATTCTGCAGTCAGTGTCTTTTTTGTATGTTCTATAAACTGAAACTAAATGTAGTGACAGATAAAATGCACATGAACATAATGTGATAAGGTGAGAGGAGGAGCATTTTACATTCTACATTCTATATCTGTTTTTGAATTAGAGAGGCCCTATTTTCAGCTCATTTTTAGGTTTATACTTTTATTTTAGGTGTCTTACAGAAATGTTTAATCATGGTTTAATGTTCCATAAACAAATTATTAATGTTGGCATCACTCTCTGTCTGGGAAGCCAGCAGGTCACAAAGGTTAGACCTTTGCAACAATCCATGTATGGTGTGAACAAGCTAGCTGCTGGTGCAAATCAGAGTAACAAGAAGTTGGCGAGTAAATGAACTCCAGCTGTCTGTTCATTTCTTTTTTTGCATTTAGCTATATCTCTACCCAATGGGCATGTCAGTTGAGTAGATTTGCATACACCTGCAACAAACACAAACAGATACTTTCAAAAAGCCTGAAGCAAAATGGACTAAGACTGACAAAAAAAAGCTAGCGCTAGCTGAGCTATCTCTGCAGCGTTAATACACAAAGAGCAACATGACAGTTAACAGCACCCAATTTTAAACTTTTATTTTTTATTTGGCTTCAAGTAAGGCTCAACATTTATACAGTTCCTCTTGACTGTGTCTCAATAAGACAACAGTAGTCCAACATTGCCCCTGACTGTTCTCAAGAGAAGCTCCATTAGCCAAGCAACGTGCTAACACCCACTTGAACAGCATAACCTGCAAAATAAAACAACCGAGAGCATGCTAAAACTTACTGCTTCAACGTTTTTACTCAGGGAACAGACATTAGCATAACAGTTGAGCTATAACTTAGCTACGACCAGTAACTGTGCACTTTCACACTTGGCGGTAGCTACCTCGTTTGTTTCTAACGTAACAAATTCTCAACTAAGCTTGCTGACCAGCCACTAGGGGTAATTTATGAAATTCTGTGAAGTAGTTATTTTATGGAAATACAGGCAAAGCCATTAACAAGGCTTTTCATGCACTTCTGGAGCTGTGTTTTTTTGGGGGGGACAAAGGAACTGCCTCTGGTCAAAATTTTGGGCTTTTTTTTTACTTTTACAGCCTTTAACATGGTCAAACAGCCTATGTAACACACAAAAGGACAGAGAAAACTCCCCAACATATGACCTCTCCAAAAACAAATCGGTCATTAGCTTCTTTTTGTACTTTTTGTCATAAAGAGTACTGTTTCTCACACGCTCTCATAAAAAAGGGCTCCACTTCACTCACATCAACACGAACATGTTGTGTTCCTTTCAGTCCTTTAAGTCTGTTCACTCTTTGACGGTCACCCTTCTTAAATTAGACAGTCAGTCAGCCAAAGAGTATAGCAGACCGCAATGTGTTTAAATGATCTCATCAGACTTAACAGATGACTGGTATTGATTATCATCCACTTTTAAATGGCACAGTATTAATAAAAACAGCAAGACACTGATCGAATCATATAAGACACAAAATAACTGAACTGGTTTAGAAATGAATGGGCAAATAATATATATATAATAATAAAATAATATAAATATACATCAAATACCTGAAATATAGTGAAATGAAAAGCTTAAAAAAGTGCATGTATGTGAGATTTTGTCTTTGTTTCAGTGATTTAAAATGACAAAAAAAATTCACATTTATCTCATTGACCAATATTGTGTTCAGTTAACTACTTCAAGCTTTTTTTTTTCTGTGATCTTGAAACATGAGCAGTCAGACAGTTTAGCTAACCCAAAGGTTAGCGGTACTAATGGAACATTTTTAATCGTTTTGCTGTCAGTCACAAAATGTGTCTAACCTCTGTCTTTTTCTGTCTTTTTCTCTGGTGCCATGTGCTGCCTGTCTTCACTTCCTTCATCTTGCCACCTCAGGTAAGTCAAATTATCAAATATCTGTCTTTCACATTCACATATTCAAACACAACCTGAGAACACCCGATGGTGAGTTCACGGGAGGGTAGTGGGGAAGGAGCGGGGGGAGTGAGGAGTTTAGGAGTAAAGTGGGAGGGTGAGGTGGGTTGGTGGGGTATGGGGGTGGGGGGGTTCAGACATTTATGAAGTCACTATGAGAAATGGCCTCGACTTGTGTGGCTGACTGTTAAAACGGTCTCGGGCCATTCAGCAGTGCAGGGTTACAGAGTATCAGTCAGCCGCTGTTGAATGGGAAATAAGCTAGCCTTACACTCACCCCTAATGATGATAGCTCTTAGTAGACACACTCTGACTCATTTGTGCGCGCGCACACACACACACACACACAAACACAAACCTCATTCACAGGTTAAGCCCATGTTGATATTCAGAGTGACTTAACATAAACGCCTCAGTAGCTCCAATTAGTGGATCACAAACATAAGCAACAAAAAATAAGAAGTCTTACTGAACTAGTACATTATTGTGACATCTTATATGCAAATCACACACACACAATTTCAAACACACATTTTTACAGGCATCTAAGCTGTGTTGGTCCACATATTTTCCCTCTTTCTTTAACCGTCTTACTTTGACTACTTTTGCTTCCTTGAATTATCTGGTTTGTGTTCTCTGTCTGTACCTTACTCTCTTTCTGTCTCACTCTCAGACACAGACATACACACTCACATGCACACACACTTACTTACACACACAACCGTTGTAATTCCTTGGGGTGGCAGTAGTCATGTCAGAGGTTTTTACTGATCGCTTGTCGTCTGGTGGGACCAAGGTGACATTTCCTCTTACGACCCTAAATGTGAAACATAGTGCGTGTCTATTTGTGAGTGTGTGTGTGTGTGTGCGTGTGTGCGTGTGTGTGTGTGTGTGTGTGTGTGTGTGTGCCCCTTTATATAATGAGGGGTCTATATGCAGGGATGGTAGGATATTAAATATGTAACAGCTGGTTGGAAATGGTGGACAGAGGTGGCTTGTCAGACACACAAACAGTCTCACACACACACAGTTAAGGTGCTCACACTTCTTTCTTTCTTTCTTACTTTTTTCTTCCTTTCCTTTTTCCTTTCTTTCTTTCTTTCTTTCTTTCTTTCTTTCTTTCTTTCTTTCTTTCTTTCTTTCTCAGCCCACTGCTCCTTTCTGTGTCAATTTTGTTTTGTCTCTCTCTGAGCCAGACAGGTGTTTGGCTGGTTGTACACAGTAATTAGTGACAAAGACACACACTCCAACTCACAGATTTTATGAAGGAAGGAGGTGGACTTAAAGGGGGAGGTGGACTGGTGGTCTCTAGACCTCCAGCCGGTCTAAGAGACACGCACACTCACACACACATAAAACAAAGTCATTGACATCCGCACCCATCCCTCCCACTGAATTCCACAAGATTACACCTTCTGTCAGCCTCAAAACCAGTAAAAGCACCTCAGATGTCCCCTAAGTATGCAGCATTTTTACTATAACAGTCACTTAAATGCTCACATCCTAACTTTTTATGCTGATTCAAGCAGTATTTGGGCTTTCAACATGAATTAAAATGTTCATTCCCATGAGTTTTCCAGCATATGTAAACCTTGGTGGAATGTTATTTGGTTGCTAGGATAACTTTACAGCTCTTCCCCAGCTGTGGCCATGCAGGACACACCCCCACAGACACAAAACAAGCACACTGCTGAGCAGTTTGCATCGTTCAGTAAGGGTTCCCACCCTCTCTCATCCTCAAAAGATGCCCATTGTAAAGACCCTAATCTATCTCTCTTTGTTTTTTATTTTTTTGTACCTCTCTCTCTCTCCTTTTCTCTCTGTCTCGTTCCCTCTTTCCTTGCCTCCAGCCTTTTATCACCTTCTGTCTTTATCGCCTGTCTTTATTCTCTCATTTTCTCTTTACCTCTGCCAAGATTGATTTCCTTTTCTCGCTATCTCAAGCAGCTCTCTCCTGTGCTCTCCAATGCAGTCAGTGTAACTTGCTAATATGAACACACACACACACACACACACACACACACACACGCATGCATGCATGTACACACACTGTTGAGAATCACAGTAATAGGATTAGAAGGGTCTGCTGAAATATTGAAGAGTCCCAATGCAAATAATGAATAGGCTGGCAATGTGTGTGTGTGTGGGTGTGGGTGTTGGTGTGTGTGTGTGTGTTAGGGAGCAGGGCAGGTGCTTAGCTGTGTGTGTGTTATAAGCAGCATGTAATGTATGGTTCACAAGTGTCGGTTCACAGTGCAGTTAGTATGGCCTGGAGGCACAAAGAGGTACCACGCTCAAGCACACACACACACACACACACACACACACATACAAGGTTTTAACACTGGTCTTCATCACCATGCACTCTGTCTGTTCACCCCACAATGACACCCCACTTACATCTGTCTGAGGGATGTAACGCCTTTGTGGCATGCGTGTGTGTAGGTGTTCATGTGTCCTCATGCATAAGAGAAAAGTATGTGTGCAAATGTGACTATGTATGCTGTGTGTGCGTGTGTGTTTATGTGTGTGTGAATCCTACCAGTGTCTAAGGTTGCTGGCTGAATGGAGGAGAAAATTAGACCTGATATGATAGTCACGCTTCACACAGTCAGTGTGTGTCTGTGTGTGTGATGACGGTCACTGAAGCCAGTAGTACACAAAGACAGCAGAATATCAACTAAGTTTTGAGAGCACGCAGAATGACGAAGCCCAGATATAAGAAAGCACTTGAGATAGTGAGAATTGTTCAGTTTTGTTGTTTGCTGATATGAATTTGTAATTCATCTTTTCTCCTCGCAGAGATACATTTACATATCTAACACCTTGCAGCGAGTACCAACTATGACTATAATGTATATTTACAGCTAAAAAAAAGATGATGGTGAAGACAAAAATGGAACATTTTACACTTTTATGAGTCAGAATGAGCTAACCTTTGTTAATCCTTGTTCAAATACATGTCGGTCCAATATGTTTAAGTAGGTGTTTTAATTCAAACAGCAACACATTGAAAATTTGCTCAACTTTATGAAAAATAAGGATATTTGATATCACCAGAAGAACAGATCCACTCTCATGTCTTTATTATTTTTATGTCACTGAAGTCAATAGGAAGCTAGCTTAGCTTAGCGTACATATTAAAAGAAACAGCTAGCATGGCTTTGTCCAGGGATACAAAATTCGGACATGAGCACCTCTAATGCTCACAAATCAACACAAAAACCAAAGTGTAAAAACCAAAAGCTTTGGTTTTATGAACCTTTGCGGAGAATTAGGTAAGTGTTTTTAACACGTACACTCCAGTCTTTATGCAAAGCTAAGTTAGCCTGCTGACTTTCCCATCAAGAAAATGAGTGGTTGGTATCGATCCTGTCATCTTTTCCTTTGCTGAACTATTATGTGTCAGTGTTGTTACAGTATGTGTGAGGAGAAGACACTAATACAATACATGCAGTTCATTTCTCATATTAAGATATCTCCAGTTTAAAACTCTTTCTTACCTCACATTTGAATTTATCCTAAGTGCATTTACACACTCTCGACTGACTTTGCATGGCAGCAAGAACTACTGCCGCAAATACCTGGTTGAAATTGTGTTTTCTGGCAATGTGTTGAACCATTTGCACATATGCTGATCAAAGCAACAAAACATTTAGTTTTCATGCAAAAGTTTTACTATATACTATTGAAGTCATTGCATTCAGTGTTAATGCGTTATTTTTTACAACACTGGTGTACTTTAATGAGTCTCAATTCCCTGGTAACTCTAATTTTACACACTTGCAGTCCCAGAATGAAGGAGTTTCAGAAGCTTTGGTCAAGTCCATCCCCGTTTCTCTCTGTCTATTTAGATTAGACTGTCGGGAGTAGCTGGAGACACAATCTAGAGCTGGTCTAATGACCTTCTGGCTGTTATAAACTCAATCTTATGTTAAATGAGACAGCAGAATGGACCTGAGCAGTCAGTGGTTAGCCAAATGGCTTCAGTGTCTAAGCAGCACAGACAACGCTGGATTTAATTTTCCTGTTACAGAATGGAGAAGCAAAGAGTTGGGGACAAATATATAGGGAGAGGGACATAAATAAATGAAAGCTTCAGAAGTATGTGAAAATTTACCCTCAAACCTACATATTATAGAAATAAATAGAGATCATCAACACATTAAGTAAAAAAAAAATCGGTTTCAACCAGTCGTAGTTTTACCAAAGATTTGTTAAAATAGAGTTTTTTAATTGCAGGCAAGACATAGATCAAAAACAGTGAAGTGGAATCGGGTTAGGGTGGTTTGAAAATTGTCTATGAACATTTAGATACATTCATAGCTGTTTTGAATTCAATCTGTGTCCAGCCACCCTCTTAAACTTTAGAGTAAGCCACAAATGTCACAAAACCACGTTTAAAACTAAATAGGGTGAGTGTGTGATACACAAAACCACACTTTGATGGTGTATTTCTTTTGGCACTTATCAGGCTTATCATGATTCTTTATCTTGCAGTTTCTTATTAATTCGTGCAGTTTATAGTCAACCACTGCTCAGTAAGTGTTATCCCACTGACTAATTCATTCAAATTCAGTCATGATCACACCCAACTGGATGAGGGGTCATGACTGACAGGTGTTTGAGCCAATAGCGTGCAGATGTAAATCCCTCCCTTAGGAATAGAGCAGTCCTAATCAAGCCCTTGTAATACACTAGTACCCGTTAGCTCCCAGGGGCTAATTAGCATTCTAATTACTGATTGCAAATGAGAGCTGCGTTGATTGTGTTCCGCCTGTGAGTGGAGAGCCTCGAGAGAGAGACACACACACACTCACACCCGCACACACACATATATGCATCTTACACAGGCACACACTGAGTGATCATCGTTAAGAAGCTTATCATGCTCTTGTTCCTCTGCGCATTTCCAGTCCCCTCTCATCTATGGTGTCTCATTAGGATCATAATGCAGTACATATACACACTAGTGGAATGTGCATGCAAACACACCTACACCCACATACCCGAAGAACATTAAAGATGGTAATAAAAAAACAAACATAAAACATTATATACTGCCAAAGTGTTGCTGTTGTTCCTACCAATTAAAACAGTGCTGATTTACTACTTGGGAGGAAAACACACACACGTACAAACAAAAAATGATACACACACACACTTACAACTACACACTAATGTCAAATTTGAAAGCGTGCAGAATGGACTGAGGGAGCACGATTAATGAAGAAATAAGTCTTTATTATTGTACAACTGAAACATGTCCATGTATGTATATACTTGTGAGTGTGTGTGTATGTGTGTTTGTGGGTACAGTAAGTGAGGGAGTGTGATAGTGTGGGGGTGAGTAGATAAGAGCAAACTCACCAACAGCAAATCATCATGTTATGCTGCTCAGTTAGGTGGTTTAACAAGGCGCTGCACTTCAGTCCAGTGTATGTGCATGTGTGTGTGTGTGTGTGTGTGTGTATGTGCGTGCTTAGAGAGAGCGCTTTTTGAGTGTGCATGTGTGACAGCAACACATCTTTTCTGTTTTGGATGCTGCAGACAGTTATAGCTACTTGTTCTCCTCTCACTCCTCTCTCTTCCTCTGTCACATTCATGCTGACTGAGTTATCTCTACAGGAACATTACACTTATTTAAATGTTGCAGTAGTCATTGGGCTCAGGTGGCATGCTTGGCTGGTCATTTATAATGCTGGTAACGAATCCAAAAATCTGCTGCTAAATGTATGTTAAATTACTCTGCACTTGCCCCTTATTTATAAAAACTAAGCTAAACTAAAACCACGATTTCATTCAAAACAACACATAGTCCTCCAACAAAGAAAGTTACCACAACACGATCAGATGCAAACCAATAAGATGTGGCATTGACCAGTTAAATAGGTGCAAGCAAATATTCCTGGTAGAGAACTTTATAAAGTGGACAGCATATTTTTTGCTGTTTCCATCTTAATTTATTAAGATTAAGAATGAAATAATTGTTAGTGGGGCAACTTTTCAGACTTATATAATAAGTCCATGCAGTATTTTAAAGTACTGTGCAGTATTTTTACTTTTGAGCCTCTTTTTTTAACTACAGAGCCCCAAAAAATAAGCTTTCAAACATGTATCGCTTCATAAATATTTTAAATAATTTTGTCCTGATGTGGTTGGTGCTTGTTCCATGTTTTTAGATCATAATGTGTTAATTATTATGATTGTAGTTTTTTTTTCATCCACTCCATTTCATCAGAATAATTTAAAAACTTGTCAGATTGTAATCACATATGCACACACACGCACGCACACACACACAGGAACTGTCACCTGGGGTATTATCTCGTCGTAGATTGTTCTGACCATATTCTGTGTAAATTGGTGGGAAAAAAGCAACGGTGAAATTGGAGACTCACTCTCACTCTCTCTGCCGGTGTGTGTGATGTGATTGATGCTCGGCAACCGGTGTTTACTCTTGTTGGTCAATTGAAAACCCAGCGTGGCAGGCTGGGAAAGCACAATGGAGAGAGGAGCTAAAGTGGCAGTGTGAGGCGCTGAACACTGACACGGAGACAAATAGATAGAAAGCAGTTAGAGAGGAGAGGACACTGGAGGGAGGAAGGGAGGGAGGACGAGCCAGACATAGACTACACTGAAAGGGGGCATTAGATTTGATTTCAGCAACAGAGGAGTAAAAATGGAAAGAATAAAGAGAGGGGGAAAAGGATGGTAGAAAGTAAGGAGAGAAAGAACAGATAGACTTTAGAAAGAAAGAAAATAATAATAAAAGATATTAAAAAAAAGGCTAAAAAGAGCTCCCAACACATCCAAGGACATAATTTGAGTGATGGATGAAGAAAGGCAGATGGTCTGGATGAGAGAAAGAAAGAGCTCTAACGAGTGAGAAAAGGAGAGGCAGACTAAGAGAGAGAGTGATGAGAGTGGGAGGACTGAGGGAGTGGAGATGCTGGTCATTCCTGTCAGCAGGCCTTTAAATGAAAGGCGACAGTGTGTGTTGGGAAGAAGATTGGAAGGCATTAAGGTCTTGCATGTCCTGTGACACCCTGAGAGGCAGAGAGACCTGGAGAGAGAGAAGGAGAGAGAGAGGCCAATTGAATTCTTCTACCAAGCGCCACACTTGTCCATGTTAAATCCCTCAGTTCATGAGTGTGTGGGTGAATGCATTCCTACAGAATGTGTGTGTGCCTTGATTATGTGTAGACATGTGTGTGTGTTTGTGTGTGTGTGATCCTGAATGGTGAAGCGATTTAGTGAGAACAGAAGACAGAGAGGATCTATAACATCCATGCTGCCCTTGCCTTTGTTCACGACCAGAGCCTGAGCTTATCAGCTGCTAAGATTATTGCTGTTCCATGGCTCCTCCTGTGTGTGGAGACAGATGTGCCTATGTATATTCTCTGTTTTCTAGACTCAAAATGTAAATTATAGACCAAAAATAGCAAGCAGCTTTAGGAATTACACAGGTATATTAAAGTTTTACATTTCTTGTTCCCTCACACTGAGACCATCAGAGTTTTGAGTTGGGATACAAATGTCTGACTGGCATGTATCTGATCCTGACTCTCTCTTAGCCTGATCACTCTTAACTTTACTTTACCCTTAACCCAATCATCCCTTGTGCCATTACCCCTTAATTTAACTCTTTTTCAACCAAATCCCTCTTAACTACTGCATAACCCGCTCACCCGATCACTTTGTTCTAACCCAATCCCTCTTATCGTGACTCTGTCTTGACCCAGTTCCTCTTAACACAACTCTTTCTTGACTAGACTCTTCTTTAACCCAATCTGTATTAACTCTGTCTTAACCCAGTCTTTTTTTTTAACTCAAACTCATATTTTTCTCATGGCATACATTGCTGTTTTTCTGATTCTTGTTTGTCTGATCTAAAGATGTTTGCTCTGTTGACATTAAAACATACACAAGAAAAGCTTGTTATTACTGACAATAAAGTCAAAATTTTGTTTGGTGGACCAACGTCTCAAAAAACTGCTGACAAGACCTGAAGAGCAGATACATTTAACTAACTTTATTCAATGTATTATTTCAGCACTGCTCATTTGATTTTCAAGATTTTGGAATAAATGACTAAATGGAATAAAAGCAAACATCAAGAAAATCGGAATAAATTAGTTCCCCATACTTCTCTGTTTGAAATTTGCCAAATGGAAATCAGAGTTTAGACAAGGCTCTATATGCTGTTCGGTTGAAGTAGCTTCAGTTTTTTACTATTTTACTAAAAGAAAACTGCAAAAAACAATGAGTTTGATAGGGGAAAATATCATGAAAGTAGCAAACGTTAGTTCAGCTTCAGTTATAGAAGTGTCGTAGCCATGCGTTTGGTACACACTGAAGCTGTTTGTGCTGTAGATCTTTGGAACTTTTGGCATTGATTTAAAAGGATAAGATCTGGAAACTCTTTCACCCATACAGTCTATAATGTGCAATGTGGTCACAAACAATGATAAAAAAACTTAAACAAATTTGTTGACAGCTAAAAGAACCAGAATCTGAACAGTTAGCGAACAGCAGCGCTGCTTCTTTCTTCTCTCTTCCTCACCACTTATTTTTCTATCTAAAAGGTTTCTTTTCTCCCTTTTTTCTAACCAGGCAGACCTGTCCATTGAAGAATATGGACATATATTTGACACATATAATCAAGACATCAACATGTACACATTAGCCAGACTGGCCCTCCTCAAAGCACTCAGCTCTGACAGGCTTGGAGATGCTCATTTCCTTGTTTGACCACAATGAATCCACCTTTGTGCGTGTGTGTGTGTGTGTGGGTGAGAGAGTGAGAGAGAGAGGGATGGGAGGGGAGGGGAGGGGAGGGGTGTTGCGGGAGAGTGTGTGTTTCTTAATAGAAGGTGGTTAGAGGTGTCACCCTGCACCCATTTTAATGTGCTCCACAATTACAGCTGTCATGGCTTGAAGATAATGTCTCAGGCTGTGTGTTTTTTTTCTGTTTTGCTACACACACACACACATGCACACACACACACATGCACACACACTAAAGAGGTGAAATATGGCAGACAAGGAAGAGGCCCTTGCTCATAAAAAACGCCTCAACGACCTCCATCACCCTTGTGTGTGGTTGTGTGTGTGCATGCACTAAAGATGCAAGAGCACAACGCCTCTGCGCATGAATTATTATAGTGTGTGAGTGTGTGTATCTGCATGTGTGTGCAGATGCGTGCTCATAGGTGTGTTTGTGTGTGCATTTGTGTTTGTCTGTGTGTGTGACAATATTTGTTTTGTTGAACGAGCCCCTTGGTGAGAGTCAGGGTGGTTGTAGCTTTCCTCATGCAGCAGTGGAGCTGCTCCAGTGATGTTAAAACACTGTAACACACACACACACACACACACACACACACACACACACACACACACACACTTTAAGACCTGTTTTCTGTGAGCAGCAGGGTAAATATGAAATTCAGAGACGTGACATGCTTGCATGCAGTGTCATTCACAGAATTATCTGGTGAATAAAATCAAGGATGCTCTGTTTTTTTTACAGCATAATTTTAAGATAGTGTTGAGATCTCAAGGCTCCAAGGTGTAGGATGTTGTTTCTTGGTGATCCCACATTTTGGAGGAACCCAAAAAGCCCAATTTGCTGTTCACTGACAAATAGAACATTCCTAATAAACCAAAGAAACAACCTATGTATTACAGAAAATGTAAAATACTATCTTTTCTTGCAAGATAATCACATAGATGTTTTGCTTTAAGGCTCCTTTGTGTCCATGTAGAGGATATTTTCTCAGGTGATGGATGGAGTTCTGCTGGTATTTGGTCAAAATACCTCAAACTTGTAAAAATGTGTAAAGGTTCAAGTTTTATTATTCTTAAAAGTTGGACAGAACAAGGAGGAAAGTGAGAGAGACCATCAGTACAAACCCACATTTCATAAGCAGGAGAGGTCCAGTCAGGCAACAGTGCTTGTGTGTATGTACCAGATCTGAAGCAGCCACTTCATTTTTGAATTTTGAATTATTACTATCATGTGTTAGCATAACATATCCAATGCTGTAAAAGCCTGGAATTTATTAAACCCCTTAAATGCTGCATTTCACAAACTTTAAATATACGCCAATGCAAATGCAATACCTTTAAATGAGAATTGTATCAAGGTTTGTTGTTTATTCAGTTTGTTCAACTTAAAAAGAGTGTTTAAGAAAACCACACACATGCTTACCGTGTAGTAGCTGCTTGGGTGCCTTTAATAACATCAAAGGTTCTTTGTCAGCAGACAGTGTACCCAATAGTTGTGGATTTTTGTAAATACTCATATTTCAATTTTTCCGAGAACTTCAAGGACTTCTAGTCCATGTTGGTTTAAAAGCTGGTTAAATGTTGTAAGCAAGTGTGATAAGCAATATGCTTACTATGTGAAAGCCTGTGCTAAAACCCTCTGACTTAAATGGCACTCTTAAAACTTACATCTAATGAAGCCATATAAAATACAGTGCTGTAAAATACTTTTTTATACTTTATACTTAGTGAAACCCTGTATCCTTTAAAAGGCATTTTATACTGAGGTAAACATTTTGTCAGGTTGTTATTTGTAGACGGGCTGCTCTCCATATGCAGGCCAGATTTCTGTCTGTCTGACTTTCTTTCCTTCCTCTCTTCCTTGCTTCCTTCCTCCCTTGCTTCCTTCAGTAGTAACTATCTCCAGATGAATATGGCTGCTAAATGGTGTGTTGTATTGACTTCACCACTTCAATATCTGACCTCACTGTCATAAGCAAGGTAACCCTAGGCTTTCAGTGCTCTTTGTAAACCCCCCTCTCTCTGTCTGACTCTGTCTCAGTCCTACCTCTCTCTACCCCGTCTTTGAGTGCTCCATAGATTGGTAACATGACCTCCAATTCTCCCGAGACGAATATGCGCACCCAGATAAAAGTGAGACAAATGACAAGAAGAAGAAAAAAACCCCTCAAATGTCTGAAGAAGAATCGACTCAGTGGTGTTTTAATGTCACGCATTTAAGACGATGATGGGAGATTACACCTCATGGTGCAAGCACACACATACACACACACACACACACACACACACACACTCATACACACATTTGGCTTTTGGGTGTGTGATATCAAATCTCTCCAAATCTCTATTCTGGCGTCACAGAGCTGAAGACGCAAACACAGATGATCACTGCTCGCACATACACACATGCACATTACATGCATGCACGCTTGCACATATGCAAACACATGCATTTGACAGACAGACACACACACACATACACGCCCATGCAGATGCACACATGGAGGGGTAACCCTGGTAGATTTATCAGTGGAGGTCTGCAGCACAGTGGCTGCCTTTCTCATTTCATAGGCCACCGGGGCAGAACAGGCATGGGCTTGTTCAAATCCAACCCAGCAAGACCAACACATACATACACACACACTCACACACATGCATGCATACACACTTTCTGTTTAGCGGCTTAACAGATGCCAGCCAGAATCGATGGAGAGGAAAGGAGGGAGGGATAGAAGAGGGGAGACAGAGACAAGCTGGTGGAAGGAAGAAGGTGAAAAGGGGGGAAAAAATGATATTGAGTACTTCTGAAGAGACAGACAAAGGAAGAGAAAGGATGATCGACACAGACCAACAGGTGCAGAAAGGGAGAGAGAGAAAGTCACACAGGTTCTTCACCCCAAATACAGACATATCGTGTACATGGACAGCTGAGTGGGTGGTTTATTCTGCCTTCGTTGAAACTCTCACACTCAAAATGTAAAGAACCTAAGAGGGGGAAACCAGGGGAAAGATGACGGCAGTATGTCTGAGACTTTTTCTGTGTGTGTGTGTGCATGTGTGCATGCATGTGCATGTGTGTGTTTGCACATTCTCAATCGAGAAAAACAGTTTTTTCGGAGTGCAGCACTGTAAGACCGAAATTTAATTGGATTCTTTGGAAATGATGCAGGCTTATTGGTGTAATGACTTGCTCATGGTGCGGTTGGAGTGAGTCCCTGTAACAATACCTAGTGCCTCGTTAGCTTGGCAACCACACACACTCTCTCTCACACACACACACTCACACACACACACACACACACACACACACATGCTAAAGAGGCAGTAACAAGCGGGCAGACCATGGGTGGGTTTGAAGCTTTGATGAAGGGGCCTGTAAGCTGAAAATGGCTACTGTCTGCAACGAGGGCTCAGTGGGAGGACAAATGAGGACACACATGTCCACACACACTTGCAAGTGTATATGTATGCATACACAAATGTACACATTTTATCAATCAAGACATCTTTATCAACCTAAGTTAGAACATGTGTGTGTAAATAAATAAATAACATGAAGCTATAGTGCTTTAAAATTTAAATGCAGCCAAGTTTCACAAAAAAAAAAAATGTAGCTTTTGGATGAGTATCGCTCTTCATTCCCATGCTATCACAACTGACTGAGCTCCTGGAAATGATGGCAAGCCTGAACTGTTTTTCCTCTCTCTAGTCTCCTGTCCACTTCTTTTCTCTTCTCCTTCTCTTTCCATCTTTCTCCCCTTCTCCCCTGAAGTCATAAAACTCTAAGCCTTCAGCGATACAGCTGGTTGTTTCAGATGAGTAGACAAACACTTTACACCTTTCTCGGCATCCATTCTTCTTCTCTCAACCTTGGTGGCTCTAAAAAATGCAGGCTGGGTCGGTCTGAATGAAGGGATGAGAGGACAGAGGGTTGAGGCGCTCTTTGATCTGACTGGTTTTAGCAGAGGGAAAATAAAGAGACAGCCAGGGAAAAATATACAAGGCCCCGGGTGGAGCCTGGGCTTCACTCGGGGGAGGCGACCCAGCGGAAGAGCCCTGCGCTAGGCTTGAGCGCTGCCCGGCGGGGCAAGCACTGCTTGTGTTATTCTAACATGGTTAGCATATGGGCTAAACTCCCCAGTCATTTATTTAACACACAGACTCCCCACAGTTCCCCCAGATGCCACAAGGCTGAAGGGAGCTACAAACACATCATGTGAGAGCAGCTCTTTCTCATGTGTGTCTTTTTTTTTTTTTTTTTTTTTTTTTAATCCGGTTATTTCCAGTAAATGTCAGGTGGTTGCGCCAGACAGGACGAGAAGGGTGCATGGCTGAACAAATGTC
>JAQMCX010000008.1:4161391-4196253 GCA_029814765.1 Acanthurus leucopareius
CTGTTGACCCCCCACAGTCCACAGCACATAGCAGACTCATCATGGCAGCTTCATTTTTTTGCCCAAAACTGAGAGTCCAGCCAGAAGTCATACATTGAACAATGACCAACTGGTGTCATGTTTTCTTTAAGCATTTGAAAAAGAGTCCCTCCAGGGTCACATGACCAGCTAAAAATACACTGGATTTTTTTGTGGTTCTAACATTGTGATAGATAACTTTCATTTCTACCACAATTTCTTATTTTTAAAAAATTGTCATGGATTTGGATATTTTCTAAATACTTTGTTTTTTTCTGTTTCTTTACCTCCCTCTTTTTCTCAGTTTATGCAAATCGAAAATGACTGATGTCAGTTAGTGCATTTCTGTTTCTAAGTTTTATTTTTTATGTTAAATAATTTATCAAATACTCTCCTTGATGAGAGAGTAAATAAAATAGTCCTAAACCAGACAAAAAGCAGTTTTCTGTCATGGAAAAACAAAGAAAGGCAGCCATGTTTTAGCAGTGAACCCAAAGAATGTTCATCAGTTTCAGTTAAAAATGATCAAATATCTTCTTCATTAATTTTCAGTCGATCTACTTAACCAATTAAACAACAAATGGTTTTAGCTCTTCAAATGGAAGCTTTGTCACCGGGTTGGTTAATGCTCTCCAATCTGCGCATGGACCCTTTGACACAAACACACCCATATGCACATGAACAAAAACAGCAATCGAATTGGATGTCAGTTGGACTTCACTGTTTTAGCCTTGTGATATTTGGCAGCCTTATTCCACAAACAGACAGTACACACAATCCCTGTGGGCAGCCTGCTATACCACAGAGTGTGTATGCATGTGTGTGTGCGTATGTGTGTGTGTGTTTACTCAGTGTGCAGCAGCAGCTGTGTCAGTAATAGCTCTCTAAGCTGCAGGCTAATGACAGAACTCAGAAAACGGGACTCTAACATGGATAGATGTTTAACCCCGTTTAGCCCCGATCTGGAGACCACTGGGCAAACACCACACACACACACACATACACACACACACACACACACAACCATACACACACATAAGCACTATCCCTGCCCCTATTTCTTTTCTGGTGGCTTTAGTTGTTTGTGTATAAAGGAGAGAGAGAGAAAGAGACAGAGAGAGAGAGAGAGCGAGAGTAAAGAGAGGGGGTACAACATCCTTCACCCTATATATCAGTCCTGCCTTCTTCCCCTTGTTCCCGTGGCAACAAGACCCCACACAACAACCAGACCCCAAATCACCAACCCTCCCACCACGTACATACACACACATGCACACACACACAGTGTTTTGGAGAGCAAGAGGGGTCAGGTGGTCACATTGGTTGAGTGTGTATGGGGGGCTGTATGCTTTTAGGGTTAGTATGTGTGTGTGTGTGTGTGTGCGAGTGTGTGTGCGTGTGTGTGTGTGTGTGTGAGTGTCACAGCTTGCTCAGCCAGCAGTCTATTGTCCAGTCCCATGAAGTGACTGTGAGGTCTAATTAGCAAGTTAACAAGTTAAGAGGTGGAGTCTGTCAAACGCTTAGCTCTTTCACCCCGAGGGTCAGCCCACCACCGCTGGGTATGTATATGCAAGTGTGTGTGTGTGTGTGTGTGTGTGTGTGTGTGTGTGTGTTTGTGTGTTCGTTCTACGGGGTCCATAAGCAGCCTTATTTCAAAGCTTCTGAGTACCTTGATCAGCTGTAAAAAAAATAATTATTAATCAGAGATTAATAGATTCAAATAAATAATTTCTCATTTACTACATTAGTCATTTGTACCATTTTATTTGTGTTCTGTTGTTGATTTTTTTTCTTGTAAAGCACTTTGTAAAATTTTAAGAAAAGTGCTAAATAAAATGTACTATTATTATAATTGTTATTATCATTATTATTATATTATTTATTCATGAGTAAAGAATTATTCAGCATCTTGGAAAACACAGGTCACATTCTTGGCTAAAGTCATATCATTTTTGTGATAAACACAACTCTGATGTCTGTGTGCTAAATATGAAGCCTCATTCTACTGTTGATTAGCTTTAGTTTAGCAGAAAACAGGAGGAAAAAAACACCTAAACTGGCTCCATCCAAAGTTTAACAATCAGTTGAGCGCATCTTTAGCTAACTGATGAACATGTTGTTACCTGTGTGTTTAATGTTTGTAAAAAGAATAATTGTGCTATAAGGGGAGATGGGCTCTTGTGTAAATATTTCTTGGCCATTCCTCCCTGCAAAAAGCTAAGCTAACAGAGCAGTGTGAGCAGTATCAATGCTCTTATCAATTTTTTAGCCGTAAAGCTAATTATTATGTTTCCTGAAACGCCAAATTTTATATTGAAAATGAAACTGAAATTGAAGTTAGTCTGAAAAAAAAGGGCACTGACGAGGTATTCCATCTAAGCTTATGGATTTTTTTTGAATGGAAACTCAATAAACAGAAGCTTATGAGCAGCCATAATAGAAGCATTAGCAGTAAATTCAGCAAAAACCTGTGAAAGTCCCAATAATATCAGCAGCATTTGTAGTAGTACTCCTTTTGACTGTGTGTGTGTTCACGTCTCGCTGAGAATCCAGTGGTGCAATAATCAAGTGCGGTGAGACGTTGGGGCTATTCTGAGCGTCTTTACGAGGTTTGTTGAGACTCATTTGTAACTGAGCTCGCCACAGAGACAGAAAAAAAATGAGTCAAGTTGAAATTCCTGTCTCTACCAACATCTCAACCCCCCTCCCCACATTTATTTAATTCACTTATTTGAGGCCTGCATGCCAGAAGTTTAACGTACTGAAAGCAGACAAGGTTTAATTATAGTTAATTATCACAGTGTAGGATTATAAACTTCCCATTACCTTATCATTATTTTTCTTGTGGCCACATTGTCTTTAAGAAACTTGCAGTGCCATATTTCATCTCTTTTGTTCTTCACTATCATTTCCATCCATTCCACATGAATGGCTGATCCATCTTTCCCTCCTCTCTTCCTCTCGCTCTCTGTTTCTCGGTCTTATGCACTCTCTGTCTTTCACCCTGTTAATCTGTCTGTCTCTATATCACTCCCTCAATGAACTGAAGCTCTCTACCTCCCACAAAGGCAGCACCATATTTCTCCTCTTAAACATCGGGGGCAATGCGCATTGTCTGGTATGCAATGGAACTTGCCTACAATAGAGGTGGATGGCTCAATGTGTGTGTGCGCAAAGTAGGGGTTCCCCCACCCCCTTTAAGCAGACAAAGACCCCAATTTGTCACCTCATGTACAGCTGTTGACCGGGTGGGTTCAGTTTGTATGTGCGCCTATGTTCGTATCTGTGTGTGTGTGTGGTTGTGTGAAATTGGGGGGAGGAAAAGCAGGGAGGAGGAAAAGAAGGGAGAAAGTAAGGCGGGTTACCCTTTTTTGCCCCAATACAACCTCTGAGGGGGCAGGGAGGGGGGAGGGGGTCAGAGGATAGTAAGTAAAAGGGGGTAAATGGTTTTCTGCCCCTTTTCTGTGGGAATGTTTGTGTAAGAGAACAAAGCAGCAGCCACTCTGTTGCTGTGTGTGGGAGAGTGAAAGTATAGGGGGGCACTGGGGGGTGGATGGGAGGTGGTGGGTGAAAGCAGCTCTCAGGAGAGGGAGGAGTATGGGCAAAGAAACAACCCCTCCATCCTCCATCCTTCATTTATCCAATGGCTACCTCCACTAAAAATGTCCATCACTGCTGTCCTTATGACAAGAATGTGAGTGTGAGGATCTCTTTTATTTTCAAGTAGTCAGAGGTTATTAGTGTTGGACGGTTACACACCAACCACAGGAAGAAAGAAATATTCTTCATCCACACAACAATCAACCAACAGGTGGACTATTGAAATAATTTAAAATGTGTATACTGAAAGTTTGTGCACAACAACATAATCCTTCCTATCAAGCACAATCTTGAAGAACACTGTTGCTTATGTTTGTGAAGAGGCTTTAAAGACCAGTTCTTCTGCATGAGTCACATTTTTCGCCGTGTAGTATGTACCTTTACTGCAGAGGGTGTGCTGCAGGCCTAGAATAGAAAATCATTCAGACTCATTTTTGGTTCTACAATAAAAAATTTCATGGTGTGAGACAACTGTTCTTGTTTCCAATTGATTTTTAACAGAAGTATCAGCAGAAAACCACTAAAAGCTTTTCCCTTCATTACTTTAAAGATATTGTCACAATGCTTCTCAAAGTTAATGAGTGTTTAAAGCACTATCTCAACAAAATTCTAGACTTTTCATTTGTCTTATGGGAAAAAAGGGTTTTAAAATGTCCAAATACTAAATTAAATATCCCCATCCTGCCCCATTCACATCCCATCATGCCCCAGGCCTTCCTCTTATTCAGTCATCGACTCAGCGCCATCCTGCCTGCAGCCCCTTTCGTCCCCTGGCTGGCCCCTCATGTTGTGACTCCTGACAACTTCTCCAATTTGCTCTGCTGTGTGAAGAGGCAGGGAGCACATTGATATCTTCCCACCTACTCACACACACACACGTACACACACACGCAGTGGGGCGCAGTCTCTGCTCTGCACGTGAACACACACACTAAAGTCATCAATATCCTCCCATTTATAAATGATCTGGCCCCGGGATAGAGTTTCAGACCTGCTGGGCCCTTCTGCCCCCTGCATGTCACACACACAAACACACACAAATGCACACACAGTCACACTCCCCATTGGTCATCGATTGCCTTCTCAGATTTAACACAGCTTCATCCGTTGTTTGAGCAGGAGTGGGGACCTCTGTCTCTGTCCATGTTCATCCCTTTGAGCATGTGTGTGTCCATATGTGTGTGTGTGTGTGTGTGTGTGTGGTGGGGGGATTTACATTTATTTGTACAGTTAGGCATCAGCAAATTTAACCACACAGTGAATGAAGGTCAAACAGGTAGAGAAACTTTAAACTCTCCTGTTCAACATTGTAATGTCAAATTTGCACAAAAGAAGAATCAAGAGAGGAAGAGAAAGGGAGAGAAGGGAGAGGGAAAGAGAGAGAGGAGTGAAAGAGGGAGAGAGAGAGAGAAAGACACTTTTATATCAGTTTGGGTGATCCACTCAGCGATTAATGTCAAACTGCTATTCATAGTCTTGTGTGGACAAGTGGGGCCCTGCAGTCAATACATGGTCCAAAATATCACACAGAGATCCAATTTTTTTGCTTTTTTCTGAAGTATATGGTTGTGTGCAGGATCAACTATTCAAATTCTTTGCTTAAATAAAAATATCATTACCCCAATGTTAAAAAATGCAAAAAAGTCCTTAATTCACAATGAATAAGTGTAGAAGTATTATAAGCAAATATTACTTGAAATATCAAAAGTAAAAGCAGTTATATTGAAGTATGGCCTCTGACAGAGTTATACATTGTTGTTTCTTACTGGATTATCATTACTGATGCACTAAGATGGATGATTTATGTGTTTTTTATGTACTGTATCTGAATCTGCAAAGCTGATGTTAAGAGTTGTTTAATGTAACAACTGATTGTTTTTCTCTTTCAGTCGAGAGGTTTTGACCATGCTTTATAGTGTGTAAGAACTTGTATAGATTGCAACCTGGAGATATACATTTCTAAAAAAGCTTTACTAACAGTGCGTCGATTTGTTCAAACTCATGCAGTGTTGCAGGCGTATTTTAATTGGATAAAGCAAAGCTTCCAAAGACCCAGAGTATTTCAGGGTTAATAAACTGATGGAAAGAACTATAGAGAATCAGAGCATCTTGGGTTTATAGTCAGCAAATATGTATTTAATGTCATAAACATCCAGCAGCACAGGTTGTAAATAAATAATATGATCCTTCCACTTTTAAGAAGGGATTAAAGGTCAAAACCTGGATGTCATTATAAATCTTGAAAAAATTGGACTTGCTAGTGGTTACTGATATTTATCTCAATGTCATCCCAAAATTCCCAGTTCCCGGTGTGCCAAGGAAGACAACATGTGCATCTTTAACATAAAGCCACATGTTGTTCCTGAATACCAAACCACCTACACACACACACACACTCACTCCTTCACCCTCTCTCTCTGTCACACTCTCCTCACACTCCGGTGGGCTGTATCTCACTGTAGATTCCTTAAAACCTGATCCTGTCTAAATTTGCAGGCCTTTCCTCATTGATTTCCCCGGGTGAAAATAAGAGGATAGGAAAGCATGTTAGACGTCTCCGGAATCAGAGCCAATCCATTAGCAACGATCAATACACTGGCAGAGGAGAGAGAGAGGGAGGACGAGAGAGAGAGAGAGAGAGAGAGGGAGACGTGAGTGTTGACAAAACCAAATAAATATAGACGCGCAAAGAGAGGAGAAATCAGATTAGTGCTGAGAGAATCTAAGCACAACACTTTTAACCCCTAACCTAACAATCTGTGTTTACACCACTGTAAGGAGGGAGGGGGGTGGGTGGGGGTGGAGGTGGAGGGAGGGGGACACGGAGGGAGGAGGGAGGTTGCGGTCGCGTGGAGAGTACGTCTGTTCCCGACTTGAATTTAACAAGGTTTTTCTGTGTTGCTGGGTGGCATTAAAAAACTGTACACCCTCTCTCTCTCTCTCTCCCCCTCACACACACATACACACACACATACACACACACACAAACATACACACACACACACACACACACACACAAACAGGACATGCATATAACTGTTGACATGCATGCTATTCACATAATTGCTGTGGTGGAGAATAATGTGACTTTGGATTTATGGTCATCTTGCGGTGCTGTGAAAGAAGTCCTTTTTCATATAAAGATCATTACATGGTTTCGGAGAGGCTGAATGTGGAAACACAGGCCATATGTTGCTTAGTAATGCTCCTAATATTGTCTCCTTTTCTTTTTGTGTTCTCCATGTGCTTCATTCTCCTTCTGTGTGGCTTCTCCTCTCAGGTAAGTCCTTGCTTTTGTCTATTTTTCTGGCCTTAAACCAACAAAATATTAGGACTCTGCTAAAAAAAACTGCAACACTTTCAGTGTCAAAAATGCAAAAAAAATCTTGATTTGTAATATGCTCATACTAAGAATGAAGCATGCCAGAATGACTCTGACACCCTCTAAATGAACACATATTTCCCATATAATCCCCTTTAAATAAATGGAACACATGGACATTACATACAGCAGCAGAATGTGGAGAAACTGATTTTTTGCCTTGCACCTATACACCCTATATGTAACACAATGAGTCATGCAATGAACCCCACACTCTATGTTGCCCTGTCATACACACATCATCATCATCACTGCAATCATTATCAATGATATGTTGGCATTTACTAAACTGAACATATGGTCTTTACATATTCCAGCATTGTAGTAATGATGCCTGTATAAGCACAGGAACTTAGTGTGTGAGAGTGAAAAACATAGAGAGGAATGCAGACAGTCCTTTCTACAAATTCTTCATTTATAGGTCACAGTAACACACATGTGCGTAAGCTCGGCTGCTGCCCAGATGGAGGCATTAACCTGGCAGGAAAAAAAAAAACAGCAGTGAGTTTTAGATATATGGAAAGGTGTGTTATTTAACTTTGGAGAGAGCAACTTTCAAGCCCCTGCTCACGGTCTGCAAGGTTAGTTCAGTTTTTTATCGGCTAACCAAAGTTACATGTGACATCATACATCAGCAAATGTGTTGATGATGTGATAATATCAACGCCATTAAAGTTATTCCCCAAAAAGAAAGACTTAATGAATGGAGAGGTTAAGGGCTTAATCTAGAGCCAAAAAAGTGACATTTTGGTCAAGTGACAAGGAAGCACATACAACACTGCCAGAGCAGGACTGAGAGCTGGCAGAGTGGACACATCAGCAAAGACTGGAGAGAAAACAGAAGTGGCAAGTGGCAAGTGATTAAGAATACCTCAGACTACAGAAGCATGAGCACACCAATGTGTGAGGCCACATTGACAGATGAGCTCAACTAATTATATATAATGTCCTTAACAAAGAGTCAGCTGTAGAGTCTGTTCCACCGCTCTCAGTATCTTATACTGAAAGTATCTCTATCAAAAGATGTAAGAAAAATCTTGCTGAGAGTGAATATGAGTGAAACTGCTTGGCCTGATAACATCCCTGGTCTTGGACAAAAACGTGCCAATTAGCTGGTGGATGTTATTACAGACGTTTTGAACATATCCCTGTCGCAGGAGAATGTTCCCACCTGCTTCATGACAGCCGCAATAGTACCTCTACATACAAACCCTGCAGTTTCTAGTCCGTGACTGCTGCCTTGTGGCACTCGCACCAATTCTGATTAAGTACTTTAAAAAACTGGCTCTCCAACACATCTAGAACAAATTCCAGGCAGCCTGGACCCTCACCAGTTTGCATTTAGAACCAAGAGATCCAAAGGAAATGGCATCTCTACTGGCGTCCACTCATTCTAACATACTTCGAAGGTTACAAAGCCTACATCAGAATGCTGTTTGTTTCAGCTCAGCATTCAACACAATCTCCTCCATGAAACTGATCAGAAAACTAAACAGTGACGGGTCGAGTACCTCACTCTGCAACTAGATATTCCTCACAAACAGACCCCCAGATACTTTGGGTTGGCGGTCACACCTCCTCAACTGTAGTGCTCAACAGCGGAGCCCCCCAGGGATGTGTACTGAGCTCCCTATTTGTCACTCAGTACACTCATGACTGCAACTCCCAACATGGAGAGAACTCCACTGTGAAGTATGTGAATGACACCACCGCATCATCGGCCTGATTACGCACAATAATGAGAGTTCATATGGGGAAGAGGCCAACAGTCTTGCAAAAGTGTGCACAGAGAGTAACCTACTGCTCAACATCAGCAAAACCAAAGGAGCTAGTTGTTGATCTTAGAATAAGGAGGCAAAAACATACAATCCTGTCTACAACAGCGGAGCTGAGTAAGTGCTGTTGAAACATTTTAGCTCCCTGGGAATAAACATCACAGAGAATCTGACATTAACCACACTGGTTAAAAAAAAAGGCAAGGAGGCCCATAAACTTCTTTTTTATAAAGAAAACTTCAAAATTTCTGTGCCAAGTCCTTTTCATTGTACAAAAGAACAATAGAAAGCATTCGTCACAAACTGGCATGGAATGTGCTAACTTTTTTCATTTTAAGGGAAGGCTGCAGACCTGAGGTCCTTTTGGTCAATCACTGATGCAATGCACTATTCCTTTGTTGTAGCAATAAAGACACAAAACAACAGTTGCTCTCACACACAAATACATGCTTGCAGCGTGCACTCAAACACCTAAACACGTATGCATCAACACAACTGAATGATCACACTTGCCAGCTGATTGACTGACTGGTCAATAGCCTCTGTAACAGTCAGTCACTGTGTGTCTTTGTGTGCTCGTGTAGAGCTGAAATACCCTTTCTGAGACAGAGAGGTTTGCACAAGTGTCTGATCTGACTTTGTTACACACACTCAAACACTCTCAAACACTCTGAAAATAGATGGCCATTTTTCCTCCTCTGGAAGATAATCACATTGGAGCAATCGTTATGCATTACCATGTAGTTCCCGTCAAAGAGTTATATTGAAGAGTGAAGAGGCATTCTCCTCAACTCTGACTTTGATAGATGGTTCCCGCGTTCAGCACAAAATACTGATGTCATTACTGATAGATTTGTATTCAATCAGCGTCCACTATTCAATCTATGTCTTTTTTTAATCCCTACCCTCCAAAAGTTGGTTTGTATACAGAATATTCTACGTATTAAAGTGAATTAGATGTCTCAATGCACTTGGACATCAGTTTAAACACAAGCTGGCAGTTTGTGTTTGTGACCTGCTTGCAGGTAAATCAAAGCATTCTGGGGAAAAAAAGACAGGCAGAAAGAAGAGAATCTTTTCTGCTGCTCTGTCTGGATTTTTTCTAATGTCTCTGTCTCCACTCTATCCCCTCACACATCCCCTTAACACACACACACACACACACACAAACACTCACATGCACACACACACACCATAACAGGCTAACAAATACATAATGTGATTTCATCTGTAGCCCAACTCGAAGTTAACTACATATATCCTATATGACTTTGCAGACTGTCTGAATTCCCTCTTTTTCTTTATGGTCTATTGAGTGAAAGATAATAGCCAGTAAAGCTATGAAGACACTTTGCTTTGTTGTTTTTCTCCATGTATCCTAATGGCTGAGAATTACCCCGCAATGACAGTGTTTGTGTCTGTGTGTCAAACAGAGGAGAGTACACGTCTGTCTGTTTGTGCACAAGTGTGTGCCTATGTGCGTGCTGATGTGCATTACTCTTTGTATGCCGAAGATGTTTTTCGGGAGAAACAAGCAGCTCTTGAGTGTAAGGCTTTTTTCTCCTCTCCGTAGATGCTAATTGTGACAGGGACTTAAAAATTATATACAGAGATAAATAAACTGTGTTACTCTGCAGGCTAAATATTAAAAAAAAAACTTTATGTCTTTAACATTATATGGAAAAAATTGAAAAAATGGAGCAAGAAAAAAATTTAAGGCCAAAAGTCATGAGACAGACTGATGTGTCTTTTGTATGACTATGACTATCAATGCAGTTAAACATTTACTCAAATTAAGGTCAGTGATTTTCACAACTGCATTTTCCCAAATATGTGCCATTTCCTTTTATCAGTATTGGTGATTATGTAATAGTCAAGTCCTACAAATTTAACAACAGGACATATAGTTTGTCCATGGCCTTTAGAACAACATCTTGAAGTGTTTTGTGTTTTGACATCCTTGACATCGTCAGATTGACATAATTTCTAATTTCTCCTCATAATGCTATTACAAATCAAGAAGACAGAGATGAAAGAAATGGAAAACACCTCAAGAAATGAAAAAGTTACAGTCTCACAGAAGCTCACAGAAAGAGTGACAGACTTTGAGAGGAGAGGAGGAGAAAGGAGAGGACAGGAGAGGAGAGAGGGAAAGGACAGATAAGGAGAGAAGAAAAATGCTATTAATGTTGGCTAATGATTGGGCCTGGTAATAGTTATCAGAGTTTTAGGGCGAATATTATGGCCATGTAACGAAGGCCTTGATTACTTTATTAGCCTCTTCAAGTCGTTTGGCTAACGCTTACCGATGTGACCCCCTCCTGAGATCCCCTTCCCTCTCTCCCTCCAAACCCTCCAACATCATCACCTCCACCTTCCTCTCCTTTTCCCTTCTCATCTCCCCCTCTCCTCTCCCACAACATAACCCTCCTCCCCCCTATTTCTCGCTGCGCCCTGTGATGATGAAATCAAATTAGGTGGACTGGATGGGCCTAAATCACGACTCGCGTTGCGGGCCGTGACATAAAGAATGGCCGCGACGAGGTTACCCAGAGTTCACGGCAGATAATGAAAGAGACAGCGAGGTAATAGCATGACAGAGTGGTGGGGTTCAGTATACTGGGGGTGGAGGGGATGGGGGTTAATACGAGGGGAGGGGTGGAGGTTCATTTGGAGGGTACCTGCCTATATGACCACTCCATCTGCTGAGGGACACTCATTCAACTCCTCCGTCGTCTTCTCCTTTCTCCACTTTTTCTTTTCTCTTAAGTCTCTCCTGTCCTCTCCTTCATCCTCTACCACCATCTCTTTCTCTCCTCTGTCTTCTTTCATCCATCTATCCCTCTTTCCCCCCACTGTCTTGATAGTGATAAAGGTTTCACACTCAATTAAGTAAAGTATCACCTAAAAGGGAGTCTAGCTGGCGTTATCAGGAGACATTCACTAAGTACTTTAGTGATGGTTAGTCACTTCCATTATGGCTTATCTCTTCCAAGTCTATTTGTTAGAAAACCTGCCGTGTCCACTTTTGTCATTTGGCTTGCTTTAATTGACAACTGACATTGTCCCTCCCCTCTCCGCTTAGAAAAAAGTACACTATGTGAGCAAAAGTATATGAACACCCAGCCAAGATTATCATTGTATGTCATTAAAGTTTCTTTTCAGGCATGTTCTAGTAAAAAAGCAGTGCACATCAGGATGGCTGATGTTAGTGTTAGGGGCAACATGGACAGGTTCAGTGATAAATATTAAAGCCTCAGTCAGACTCAGACCCAAATGAGAAGTCAGTTGTGCACCACAGACAGTTAGGTGTAGTTACAATTCACAGTAATTACTGAGTGATTCCTGGATTTTTTGGTAGATGGTTGAGAGAAGCTCCAGAGTCCATTTTACATCCAAAAATGTACTTAAATTCCGCTGTTAAAACTGGTACTGTGCTAATGCAGCTCTCATTCTTTGTTCTAACAAGATAGTAAATAATATAATATGCTGACAAAACAGTGTTCTAGGTAAGAGATTTTCCCAACTATTATTTTTGGTCAGTTTACCTTTCAGTCTTTTCCTGATGGCACATTAATTAAAGCAGTGTTTAAGGTGTTAACATGTGGTGTGTTCCTGATGCCCCACCATTCTGCTGCCATCTCAAGTTGTCTAAATCTTTGTTTTAGTCAGTTGTGACCGTGGAATGTAAACAGTTTATCTAATTGATGGCTAATAGTTTACTAAAGACATTTGAAATTCAACCATGTTGGATAATCTTGTCAGTTACAAAAGACAAAACATTCAAGTATTTCTCCGGAGTATTACCAGATGGTAGCTCACAGGTGCTGAAGTGTGTGAAGTTTTGTGTGTGTGTGTGAGTGGGACTCTGCCCATGTAATTCTAAGCTAACAAGACACCTGTCGCTGTTTACAGTCTGCTCCTCTCTTGTTTTTTCCTCTCATTACCGAATACCACCCCATGGAATATCCTGTTCTCACACATACATGCACACACGACATGCCTTTTGGCACACGCCACCAGTTAGTCCGCTCCAACACAGCAACTGACTCCAGCTGACCCTTGACCTTTTCTCCGGAGATTATTTGCTTCCTGTTGCTTCCTAAATGGGGCAGGTAGGGTAAATGAGATCACTGGGGTCACAGTGTTTTTATTTGGCTGTTACCAAACTATGTTCCTTAGTTGTGTAACTGCTAACTTGAGACTCTATTCTAGTTTTTCACTGGAAATTGTGCCAGCAATAACAAGCGACCGGTCTCTGGTGACTCTTCAAAAATGATTTTGCTGTACAACAAAATTCAGTGTTTGTTTACTTTCAAGATTGTTTGTCTTGCAAAGACTCTGCCAGCACTGTTCCATAAAATTCCTGTACCTCAGGATGGCGGCAGCCTAAGATTTTTGGTCACCATCTTGGTACACGTACAAAAATTTGCTCAAGAATCTAGACAAGTAAAATTAAGTATTTTTTTTTCCAAAAATTAGATTATATAGTAAAAACCCTACTGTAAGTGAGTTACTGTATTTGCTCAGATGTTATCAGATTTCGGAAAAATTGTATAATTCTATTTTTGAGTCTACATTTTATTCTTTTACCTTCAGACAACTGAGATCTGTGAATTTTGTGGATCTTGGTTTGAAAACTAAAGGTGTCCTCTTCACCCCCCTGGCTCTCCTAGTGACCTTGAGGCCACCTTGTCCTCCATTCTCCAAACTGTGCTTTAATTCCGTAGGCTGAGGCGACCAAACGGAAATAAAAAGCCCATTATGTGTTGCCCGCGGCGGGGGCTTGTTGACTGGGTTTTATTACAGCGGGGGATGAAAGCGCTTGATGCCTTCATTTAGGGCCCTGAGCACCCGGCGCTGACAGCACTGTGACAGTACTGGCCCCTGTGGCACTGCTGAAAGAGACCATGACAGAAAGAGACACTCTGTGTGTGTGTATGTGTGTCTGTGTGTGTGTGTGTCTGTGTCCTGGCTGTCTGTAGTCCAGGCTGGCATAGTGAGACTGCTCGTAAAGCTGACAGCTAGACATATGTATGGATCCCCCATTAAAATTTTACTACTAATCACTATGGTTGGCGTGCCTGGCTACTAGCTGGCTTCCAACTCAAACACACACACACACACGCACACACACACACACACACACTCAGAATACTGTATGCACACACAAAAACATGCATGCTTGCACACTAAAAAAATTTGAACCGACATACACATTTACACATACACGTGCACATATACACATAGCGCAGGCATACAGTGAGTGTAAGGCTACTTTACTTTTGTCTGTTACTAAACCACCAGCTGATTTTTAACTAAAAGACAATTTCCGATACATCATATACTTAAAACCACATAAAACACCACCATCCATTTTACAGCTTCATCTAGATTCCTTAAAGCTGTACTTAATATCCCCAGATTAGTTACACTTTGCAGTTGCTAGCAGTTCTAGCATTTTAGCACCTTTTGGCTCACTGTTTTGGTCACCCTCTCTGCTCTTATCAGCAGGCAGCTTGGAGGTAATAAACCTCTTATGAGCCCATTGTACGCTGCCTGGTACCACCAAAGGCAGTCAAAGTTAGCAACTAGCAGAACAGCATTTAGCAGTTGAACAACCACATATTTCCTGTTTGAGTTGGCAGAGAACTAAACAGCTAAAGGGAATATGCCCATTGTACTTACATTCATCAAGGGGTAAGACAAAAGTAAATGCTA
The DNA here is from genome assembly GCA_029814765.1 of Acanthurus leucopareius. Classification (NCBI taxonomy): domain Eukaryota; kingdom Metazoa; phylum Chordata; class Actinopteri; order Acanthuriformes; family Acanthuridae; genus Acanthurus; species Acanthurus leucopareius. The sequence goes on from JAQMCX010000008.1 coordinate 4,175,888, forward strand.
ATGTTATTCCAGGTGGGCTGGATGAGATGAGAGGCAGTTACTTTCTAACACATTCACCACAGTGATAACTTGACAATGTTGTGTTTATAGCACATATCTCAAAATATAGTCAAACTAACTGTGCCTGCATGAGAAATGTCCAGATTTATTAATTAGCTGAAAACAATTTCAAATGCTTGAGTTTTCACCTTTGGTACAAATAGCTGGCAAGGTTTGCTTACCTAAATTATTTATGTAAGTTTGAACAATGCAAAAAAGGGTCAATGGTGCCCCTCCTTAATTTGGACTTTGCTCCCTCTGTAATTATCATATTGTATATGACACTATAAAATCAATGACGGGTGATTAGTGGAACCATTTGTCCACCACATCAAAAAAAAGAAAAAAATGATATAGTAGTATTATCAAAGTTGAAGTTGACAGTGTTGTCATCCTATTGAAGGTCATTATAACAATTAAGTTTATTAAATGACTACGTACAATAAAACCTATTTAAAATAGTGCACATGGGTTTGCTTCCTGCTGTATCTCCTTCCTTATAAAAGCACTCTGCTTTGCCTTTCTCATGCGGTTGATCCAGGTAAAGTTCATCAAAGGGTTGGCAGACTCATAAAAGTCTATGTTGCGTATCTTAAGACCCTTCCATGTTGTGTTGTAATATTATCAGCTGAAGTGTCAGAAAGAAGAGATGGGGGAGAGTGTGGTGCAGGAAACATTGTGGGAAAAAAAAGTTAAGTGGTGGTGGGATACGTGTAGAATGTCAGGTTCCCTCTACTGATAAACTAGATCCTTCAGTGACCTATTGACGGAGGACACCTGAAGGAGGCTCAAACCTCATACCAGACAGTCTCCTACAGACAAGGCCAAACTATGTGTACATGTGCAGAATTCTGATGGTGACGTTAAAGTTCTTTAGTTGTCCTAAATAAACTAGAAATGTAAAATTTGTCTTTTAGTAGGCCAGAGGATATGCCCTCATAAAAGCTTCAGTGGGCTGGTGATGGGGTCACATCCATCAATATGAAAATGTCAGAGATTATTGCTATTTATAATATGATTTAAAAGATTTAGACTGAAGCCCTTTTTGCTTGTCACCACCACGGTTGTAATGAAATATCATCAGTTTACACACCAGAATTTCATCCTCTTCCTCTCTTCCTTCATGTTCATCCCATCCTTCTCTGTTCTCTCTCACCTTCCATTAATTCCTGTCCTGTTCATCTCAGGTGAAGCTGTATGTCTTGAGGAAGGCCAGCGAGTTACTCTGAGTCTGCCCTGTGTCATTGAGGTTATCTAAATCAGTGTTACAGAACGCCTTCATTCAGTATCCCATAAACGCCCTTTTGATTGTGTGTGCGTGTGTGTGTGTATGTGTGTGAGACGGGTCATGTGCTTCCAGCATGTGTGTTTGTGTGTGGTGATGGAGTAAATAAACACATCGTTGGGGAGGTCACAGAGGCAAAGGTGAAACAGCGGTTGCAATCGATACCCTCAGGGTGTGTGCACATGTGTGTATGTGGGTGTGTGTAGTCAGGTGTATTCACCCCTCCCCCCTAAGCCTCTCTCTTGCTAACTCCGTTACCCCACTTGTTAGCCAGTTGAGGGAGACCTTACACACTCTCTCGTACACACACACACACACACACATTTAAACACACACAGCTGATAGAAGCACCTGACTAATGGGCTGTAATGAGAGGCAACTAGAGAGGGAAGCTTCTTGAACGGCTCGCCCAGGGGACTTGGGACTCTGTGTGCGTGCGTGTGTGTGTGTGTGAGTGCATGTTCATAGGTCATCTGGTGTGTGTGCATGTGTGTGTATAGGTGCACCACGGGTGACCCTGTTACAACACCAACGTGTCTGTCCTAATGTCATTAGCTGAGGGCAGTGTGAGGTCAGGCTGCTGTACGTAGAGCATCCTTACTTACTGTAGAACCCAGAGGGCATACTGGAGGGCCGGAGGACCCGGAGAGACATTTTCCTTGTTATCACAAATTATTACCTGCATTTCCTTGAGTTAACTATAGATTTTAAGGTGCAATAACAATTTAGCTTTCCCACCCAAATACATGATGGGATTTAAGGAAGAAAATCGATCACTTTCGGGACGTGGCAGACACAAAACACTTGAAAGAATTAGGGCTTCATGGTATTTTATGTTTATTTGATGTTTCCCACACAATTTCCTGGTTCCCTATTAAGATCCTAGATTTCTTGTTTTTTTTTCAGCCTGACATTTCACCCAACCTGGATAAGTTTCTTATAAAAAAGAAACAAAAATAGAGAGAAAGTCAGCATATATTGTGTTTACAAATTAAATGCAGGCTAGTTTTTACATGTCGTTAATTATTGGGAACCTTTATCATGAAAAATGATCATGAAAAATGATCACTGGACTAAAACTCTCTGCAGTCAGTATTTCAGAGCAAAGAGCCTTGTTTCATTAGCCATATTTGTTTAAAACAGCAACTGCTTTTGTCCTCAGGATTAAAAGTATAACCAGACTGATTAAACCTGGTATCAGGTGCTAAATAAAGCTCTTTTCTTTGTTATATATTTAAAATTCCTAGGGCTCTGCACAGACCACCGCTAACTATGATTAAAATTTCCCACAAACATCTAAAAAGATAAAATGATGAAGAGATGACATTTTTCATCCAAAGGGTCAAAGGTCAAGTTCAGTGTGACATCATAATGTTCTGCAAAAACAGTTTTCTGGCCATTATTTAACACCATAACTCAGGAATAGATGGAGAGAATGTGACAATACTCACCAGTCACATTTGATCAGATACTGAGTTGAATACAATGCTAATAAAGATACAATACACAAATCTTGTTAAACATCGTATCCATTCCTGTCCTCAAGAAGAAACCACTGATGACATCTTCTCTGTCATTTATTGCCTCATGATTAGATCACCCACAGTATGTATTGGCTAGAAATCACCACCAATCCCAACTCTCTTCTTCCTTCCCTCTTTCTCTCCCTGTCCGTCACCCTCTCTTAGTCGATAAGCCTCTATTCTCCTCTTGTCGCTGATATGATCCGTGTCTTCAGAAGCACTCAGGCCACTTTTACAGCAACCGCTAACTAGTGTTAGTGTGTGGCCGCCATCATGCGAGTGTGCACTCTTGTGTGCGACTCCACTCGTCCATCTAGCTGTCGGCGTCTATCGACCAGGGCCATCATGTGTGTTTTGGCCTGAGCAAGGACACAGATGCTGCAGGGCTATTAGGTGCCCATTGTTTGTTTTGAATGGCAACGGAAACAAAATTGGTCTCATTCTGATCTTATTGTGGGTAACCCTACCTCCCTCTGTGGCCAGGGGAGACAAAAACCAATCCTAATTCACTTACCCCACCCCGACATTGGCTTTTCTAAAGCTTTTTGAGGGATGAAAATATGGCAACATGCAATAAGTGTCAGCAGTACAGAGGTCTTAAAAGCAAAAGGGGGGAGTCACATAGATGGACAGATAGAGGTAGAGGAGAGGATGGATAAATAATCTCGATTCCTGTTTACTTTTTCTTTCTTTTCTTGCAATTTTGCTTTATTATTGTTCCTTTTTTCTCAGCTACTTTATTGTCTTTTTCCAATAGTCCCTCTTTTCTTTCCTTTCCTCTGTCTTTACCTCCTTGCTTCCTGCCTCTGTACACCGTTACTCCAGCCTCCAGCCGGAGCATTAGTGAGACAACGTGATTGGTTTGTAATTTATGGAGTCCATAAGTGGGCCAGATTGATAGTGCTGTTTAAGGGGAGCGCACCGAGATGCCACTTTATTTAATACATAGAGACAGACCCTGGAGATATAGGTTTAACCTTAGTCAGTATGTCAACACACACATATGTGGACAGGTATGTATGTACTGTACATGCACTGATACAGCTGTACACACTTATAATCCCATTAAGGTACTCATTTAGTTAGGTTTTTTTTTTCAGAGTTATGTGAGAAAAAATGTGTTGCAGTCGGGTGAACTTGCCTTTTAACAAGGACGCCCTAATTTTTGCATGTTGCATACATTTACGAAACATTATTCATAGTTGAGGAGAAAACTAAAGTGTGGATGCACGGTAAATATGGTGCATCATGGGAAATGTAGGAGTGGTCAGTGGTTAGTAGTTTTGAAGCACTGTCCAGATGTGGTCATAGCTCTTTCACACCCCTAATAAATTATTAATGGGACAACTAAATTGGCTGATATTTAACCCCCCTGACACTAACATGTATTTACCATAGACACACATTCAAACTAAGATATTTTTGGTCTACTTTTACCTTTTATAGTCTCCTATGTTTGCTTGATTTGGTGTTTAAAACCAAAATCAGGTCTCGTCTGGCCAGTCTCATCCTCCCTGTCAGAGTAAGCCCTCCACTCTCAACTCAGCAGCACGCAGCCAATCCTCACGGGCCAAAGCTCTGGAGAGAAAGACGATCTGCCTTCCGCGGCCAACCCTGCCCTCTCATCTGCCCTTCACACAAACACACATGCACGCACACACACATGCACAGCCATGCCCTCTTCTCTGCCCCCTGCACACCTGCTGTAATGATGTCTGTTGACCTCTAACACAAAAGCTGGCCTGGAGATTAGTTTACAAGTGGCCTAGGGACTCTGGGTTTCAAATCTGAACCTCTTCAATCTTCTGCATTGATTATGAATACTTTTTTCTTCCCTCTCTGTGGTCATCCCACCATTTTCAGTACAGCTTCTGAGTGATGTAATACTGATGTTCCCGCATAACTCCATGCTTTTGAAAAGACCAAGTAATTGCCGGTATACTGAGTCCTAAAATATCCTTAGAATCATCAAAAACTTTGGCACAGAAAAGTACAAACAGCAACAGGCATGTTTATCATAAGAAATGTTATGGAAACGTTTAGAAAACAAGGCATTATTTTTTTCTCAATTTATTCAAAATATCACAAATAGCAGCACAAAAAAATATCAACCCAAGGTTTTTCAACCGGCTTTTTTGGCATCTTTTACTGAATCTCTGTTCTCCATCAAGAGTCGTTTGCTTAGTTGTCATTAGGGCTGCACGATATGGCCTAAAACCAAGATCTCGATATTTTTAGGCTATATCGCGATACACGATATATATCTCGATTTTTTGATTTCTCCTGTAAATCACAATATAAATGTTAAATCCAACCATTTGATGCATAAAATGACATCAGTATGACGATTAAAGTAGACCTTTCTATTGGAGTTTTTTAAATTTGCATGCAAAAAGAGGAAAATCACAATCAAATTAACTTTAGCAAACTGTCTCCATCTTCAATTAACATCCCTTACTCATAACTCGCTGAGACTCTTCACTTTTTTTCGCTCTCTCCATGTTCTCTTGCCTCCTCACCTGATACAAAAATACGCATGCGCGAAGGGGAGTTTTCTGGATGGGCGGGGGAGTGTGCAGCGTGCTGTGAGAGGAGCACTAGGAGAGAGTGAAAGAAGCAAAACTCCAAAGAGAATTACATGCCGACGGCTTAAAACATTTACGTGACAATTTGTACTCGATGGTCTCGATATAGTCATTTCATACATCTCACGTAGAGCAAGCCGTGATACATCGAGTATATTTGATATATCGCCCACCCCTAGTCCAGGCCAATCAGGCCACTCAGGCCCTTCACAGCAATTTTTTCCTGTTTTTTTTCCCTCAAATCCCTCTAAGCTTTGCCCACTTGTGGCTGTCAGTGTCATAAGTGGCCATATCAGAGGGGTAAAGTGATCCTCCTCAGCAGATTTTGCTTGGTCAAGACTGTTTGTCGTCTTGGCTTTTCTGCATTCCAGGAGAACAGGGTCAGTGAGCCAGCATCCACATGTATAACACTGTAGACCTGTCTCATGTTGAGCTCAGACAGACATGAACTATAGGAAACTTAATTTTTAAATTTTCTGACCAACTGGTTTTCTGTAAGTTTTGTTTTCACTTTATGGTCTTTACCATGATGTTTGTATGTATGCAGCAATCCTCCTTTTTTCTTCATTACATTTCTAATGTGGCCCATAGAGATGTGTGGGAAACTAATGTTTTGCTCCTTTCTCTTGCTGTGTAGCCCATGGAGGTGTTTGTGGATGATGAAACCAAGCTGACACTTCATGGCTTACAGCAGTATTACTGCAAGTTGAAGGACAGTGAGAAGAACAGAAAGCTCTTCGACCTGCTGGATGTGCTTGAGTTCAACCAGGTATAGTTGGTATTTAATTTTGAAATATCAAATCAGTTTTCTACATATTTATTATACTATTTTAGACCTTTGTGAAGGGCTAAATATCAAGACATTAACTCTTTTAGTCTTGTTGTTCTACTCTTTTATAGAGTTAGAGATAGAGATATTTATATTGATTTTAGCCCATCTGAAGCTTATTGATGTCTTTTCCATTGACCTTGCAAACTCTTTCTTGTGTTTTCCATCAGGTGGTGATTTTTGTCAAGTCAGTGCATCGCTGTGTGGCTCTGTCCCAGCTACTGGTGGAGCAAAATTTCCCTGCCATCGCCATCCACAGTGGCATGGCACAGGATGAGCGGTAGGTAATGGTACTTTATTTCCATATGATTTTAGTCTTTTTGTTCACACTTTGAATTGAACAATTCCTAAATACAATATCCTGAGCAGTAAAAAATGTAAAAAAACAGTACATCACTATATTGTATTGAGTTTTTAGTCAAGAGTCACTACTTGTAATCTTATTGTTAAGATGTAAGAATAAATTCTAACGAGCTGTTGTGGAATTTGACTACCAGATTTGTGTGGAAAGGAAATTGTTCATATGTTTTGTCTCCCTCGTTTATTGTCTTATTGGAGTGCACTAATTGGAGTATTGTCTCAGTCATTCCTTTTCCTGTTGTTGCTCATCCATCTCTCCCAGATTGTCCCGGTATCAGCAGTTTAAAGACTTCCAGCGGCGGATCCTGGTTGCAACCAACCTGTTTGGCCGAGGCATGGACATTGAGCGGGTCAACATTGTCTTCAACTATGACATGCCAGAAGACTCTTACACATACCTTCACAGAGTCAGTATTATTATTTTATTATATTTTTATTTTGTTTCTTTTTTTTTTTTTCGCAAAACAGACACACAGACACAGGAGGCTGTGGCTTGTAACAAGTTTGCTCAAGCGACCCTGATTTGTTTATAAGTTAAGCTAAAACAAACTGGAACCTCTGCTGTATTTTGGAGTTGTTTTAACATATTTATTTTTATATAATTAGGGAAATTATGGTGAAAAATGTTTAGAAATTTGAAAGTACAGTTTAATAAGGTTTACTTCTGTCTATTAGCCTTGTTTCTTGATCCTTTCTTGGTCTCTCGGAGCAGAAACTGTTCTAAAATCATCTTTCTCTATACCTCAGGTGGCACGTGCTGGCAGGTTTGGTACTAAAGGCCTGGCCATCACATTTGTGTCAGATGAGACGGATGCAAAGACCCTAAATGACGTTCAAGACCGCTTTGAGGTCAACGTAGGAGAGCTACCAGAGGAGATTGATATCTCCTCCTACAGTAAGTTCTGGCAACTGATGATTCCCACTTTCAGTAACCAAGTTTATGTTTACATAAAGTATGTGCACTTATAGTAAAGCGTTTTAATCACCTACAAATGAAAGTGTGTTCATTAAAAATTATTTCAATAACTTAGGTTGAGCAGAAAAACTGGCAGCTGTTTCCAGAGGTTGTAGAAAAGCCTGTACAGCAATAGATATAGAAATACATTGTTAAAACTGTGTAAGATGACCAGAATAAACTAAACTTATAAAAAGAAACCTGGTCAGCATTATAACCACAAATCTGGATAAGAGTGTGTAAGTCAACCTACACACTGATTATCAACACCACTGGAGGTTCAAATTGATCAAGCACTATCTTATAGTTAACACATGGAATAACACAAAGGCAAAGTATAACTATATTAATACATTGACCTGTGGCATCCCATTTGATAGCCTGTGTATATCTTTTTTCCTTCACATCCTGTAATCTCACACCTTAAAAACTTTCCTTTTCTCTTTGCAGTTGAACAGTCCAGATGAGTTGTGTGTCTCTTCAGTGAAGATTGTGTGTGAAACTTTGTGTTGCTGTATTTTGGTGGAGGAAAAAAACCTTAATTTTTATTTTATAGGCACTCTCCTTCCATAAATTTTGGCAAGTTCATGTTATTATTTTTATTTTATTCTCTTTGCAGGGTAATTGTTTTATTGTTTTCTTTGTTAAAATGATGGATATAATGTTTTGTTTGCACAAATAAAGTTTTTATACCTTATTTAGTAATGTTTAATTTAATTTTGCACGTTTTTAAGAATAATTTAAGTGTGTTTAACATTTAGTAACACTACAATAGTGCCATAAAATACAATCTCTGTGATGTGTTTTGACTTCTGTTATTTATCCTCACAAGCAGAGGGCGCTATCACCCTAGTTTGAAGACATAGTCTCTGTTTTCTGAAACAGTTAACTACTTTGATCTGACTGCCAACTTTGAAACTGTACATGTTGACTTTAAATAAATCCTTGCATGAAACATGAGCTCAGCGGCCAGTTCTATCACATGGATGGATTGACATAAACTTGTGACAGCTTCACTACAGTCTTAATCCACAGGAGTGTATAAATGTGACAATAACAAACCTGGATCCAAATAAAGAAAATATATTTACAGAAAACAGTGTGATCCAAAATAATTTCTCAAATAAAGGTTTGTGTAAGACATTTCTGTAAGCTGCATATAATGCACAAATTAAAAATCAGTCAGCATTGGTCCAGACCTGGCTGAATGCTTGTCAGTTCCAGATAATGTTCCATGTCATTCAATAGTCTTGATTTGCAGGTCAGCAGTGTCAGTTATCACTGTGTGTAAATGTACTTTTAGATGGCTTCCATATTAGCATGTCAAAAAAAAAAAAAGTTGTGTTCATAACATGCTGATTTGATATTTTTTGAATTGAAAAAAAAAGTCTTGTCTCAATTTTGCTTTATACTCTGAAGTTCTGAAGGTACTCTTTTGCTCTTCACTAAGAAGTCACGGTGCATTATGGGTGATGGAGTCATCCATATCACAGCATATGTGGCTGTTTTGTAGATGGTGTGTTCCTTGTGCACTGCTGTCATAGTTACTAAGTTTCAGTGCTAAACAAAGTGCTTTGTTGCTCACTCTCAGACTAGTTTGAGGCTTTAAAAAGGAAAAGAAATGGTATATATATATATTTCCTCAACACCAGAACCAGCAATCAGTCCAACAGCGCTTCAGGGCTCTAATTTAGGTCCCACGTCTGAACAGGTGCAGGCAAGTGTTACAGTCCACTCCTGTCACACAATAATATAACAATAAGGGTTGCCTTTATGGTTGTGAGCCGAGGCGGCCCTTCCTGGCTGCAGTTTGGCAGTCAGATGGGTGCCTGTGGTCTTCAATTGCTTGGAGCTGGATACAAAAAAAGCCCCACGTCCTGAAGCGTCTCCCTTCATCAAGAAAGTTCAACTCATCAATTCCAACCACCCCTCAGTATTAATCTATGAACTTGTGAGTATCTCCGTACATCCAGTGCTGTGGAGGCAGGGCCACTTCGTTGAGGTGGCCACAGTCATTGCTGCATTTACATGACTGGATGAACATGGCTGACTTCTGGAAACGCTCTCCATCCGTGCAGACGAAGGTCACAGGTACAGTGCGTGTGCGGCGTGGTAAGCAGCATCGTTGGTCTGTACACACACCACAGTAGTTGGGCCGGTAGAGGCGAACACTCACACATTCTCCGTAAGACAGGCGAATGGGCTCTGGAGCTTTCTGTGCTGGGGTGCACTTCTTCCCTCTCTGTGGTTGGATGGTAAAAGCAAAGAGTTAAATGTCAGAGTCTTTTGTACCTAATTGGCCTCAGTGGCAAAAATCAGCAAGCAAGTTTAAAAAATCTAATAAACTTTGACTTTTATCTGCCCTGTCCTTTTACATAACAGCAGATTTAAGCGGCTTTGCACTCAGACTCATTAGCTTCACATTAAGATGGCCACACTTAAACATGTTATGCTGGAACAGGGATTGAGAGGGATTACTTTTTTAGATTTAAGTCATTAATTTTGAGATTAACCATTTGAGTGTCCTTTCCTGTTACACACACTGACACCTATTATCATTCTTGTCACCGCAGATTTTAACTCAGCAGAGCAGAGCAAAGAGGTCTTAGTGTGTGTCCAACATGAAGGATTAATATAGACACACCACTTCCCTGGACTCTGAGTACACAGACGGGGCCGGGCTATGGACAGTTGCTTGGCAGGAATGCCGGGGGTGGGGGACTATATTTAAAAAGGCGCCTGCCTGCCACCAAAACACTGCTGAGTAAATCAGCACTGCCCAGTTCCCACTGGATGTGGAGCTTCTCTAAAGTACCGCTAAGATAATCTCTGTTCTCAAGCTGGGGATAAAGATGGCTTTAGCACGGAGAGCATATTTACTCAGGGCCAGAACATCTAATTTTTTATTCTTTGCATCACAGATTTAATGTTTCAGCCATTGCTCTTGATATAGGAAAGCAAAGACGCAGAGATTTTTTTTCCAGGTAGTAGGACACTGATAGATAAGTAGTGAAATAAATTCTTATTGATAAGTGTTATCACAAGGCATTTTGGTTTCACTGTGTAGAAGATAAGCTGTTGTGATAAGAAGTTATGGATATTTGACCTTTGCTCTATGCCAGTCTCTGTCTCCTTCACTTTAGTTAAGTTTAGTCTCTTTCACCTTGGTGGGGGCATTGAGGCCGTGGCATGGTCGTATAGTACAGATTCTGGTCTCTCTCTCCAGCTTGCACCGTGTGTTGTTGTTGGTGATACGAGAAGACACCCCCATCCCACAGCTGCGGGAGCACGGGGACCAGTCAGTAGTTTGGACTGGACACTTCTCCTTTTGGTGGTTCCACACTGAGGAGTGAAGAAAGAAAAGAAAAAAATCATACAGAGCAATTGGACCAAATCCAGACAATCAGTAAGTGGATTGCAATAAATTTCGGTCCATTGTCTAATGACTTTGGTGACGCAAATACATTTCCTGTGCAACCAGTAAGTCAGCAGTTTTGTCACAAAACTTGGCACACATTGATGTCCCTCTCAGGATGATTTGTAATATTTTTGTTGATGCTATGACTCTCCTCTTAATACCAACATAAGGTCAAAACTTAATTTTCAGAAACTGCAAAACTAATGACATTTCATCACAGCATTGACAGTATACTTTGTGTTTACTGCTTATTACCAAAGGTTGGCGTGCAAATTAAGCATGACAAACAACGATAGTGAACATGCTGATCATAATATTTGCTATCATATTATTTACATTGCATTATGAACACAGAACTCATACATTTAGTGTTCAAAGAAGATGCAAAAATACACTACATATCTGTAAATTTTGCAACCATTTTCAAAAACAACCGACAAAACTGAAATGATAATAAATCAGTGATAAAAAATGCTAAATAATCCCCCTGAGTCTCTATTGTACTCACCAGGCAGATGCTTGTAACCATGTTCACTCTCCCATCCACTGAACTTGAGATCTGAAAGCTCATTGGCCAGTTCATTTTCAGGCCAGTGCAGGTCAGGATGGTGCTGAGGTCTGGGCAGGTGGTGTTGTGGTGGAGGCACCTGTAAAAAGAGATAAGATGAGATGGTGCCAACTTATCTCTGCCTCATCTCATGTGCTGTGTGTCTCTGATAGTGGTACACCATGGTGTCCTGCTTATCGAAGTTAATTCAGCACCAGCAGTCAAAGGTAAAAACTTAACTCATCTCTGTTAACATAAGCTTTTGTTGTGATTTAAAGGTCTTGTTAAATGGTGTCTAGTCTGTGTAAGTAGGTACAGTCTTATTTATCAGAGAGTTTAAGATTTAAAATGATTTTTCAAAACTTTACAGTACATTTTTACCCTACATCCATAACCTTTTATGAAGAAAGTGCTTGTTTTAATGTCAAAAAAGTATAACTCAAGGACTTGCATTTGATTTTTAAATATTGATACTGATTGACAGAAAAATACTCAGTAACTTTGTTTATTGTTAGCCTGTTGTAATTTTTAAAGCCCAAATTCAAAATAATCTCTAGTTCTAAATTCTTATTTTGATTTTTTCATTCTTTTTATTTATCTTATGTGATATATAATATACCTCTTGGCTTACTTACAAAGTGAGTCCATTTTTTCTTACACAAAAAACAAACCTGATGCTTGTGTGGGAGCCGCCAGGTGGTGGTATGGCAGTCCACGCCAAGGCAGCACTGCCCAGGTATCCTGACTAGGCGTGGGTAGGGGCAGGATGGAGATGCTGGTGGTAGTTTGTTGCTGCAGAGAGGAGCGCAGCCAACAGCACCATCAATACACGTACACTGATGTTTACAGCCAGCACGGAAGCTCTCTCCATTCTGGTAGATCCTGCCGTTGTACTCGCATGTGCGTCCCTCTGATTTTGCTGGAAAAACACATTTTACTCAGCTGACACAAAACATTTTATGACTTGCAAATTAGGTGTATTACTGCAGACAAGTTATATAATGTCTGGGCTGTTATTTAAGAGCACTAGGGGTAATCCTGGCACAGTAAATAGGAATAGTCCCGGTGCAGTGTGTAGATTAGGTATCTACACAACATGCTTTAAAGTCCACAGGGACCAACGATGGTGTTTTCGTTTACAGTGGGTATGTTTACAATAATTCGTCATATGTTCCTATTTTAACAACTGAAATAATCCATGTTTTCCCTTACTTTACTAGAACACACATCGACTTGACACGAAACCAGGCCTGGGGACCAAGATCGAATGTTCATGAAAATAAGGAGACAGGAAGTGTCGACTCCTTGTCTCCAAAGCAAGAACCAGCTATTCATAGTTAGCGGGGCAGCACTGGCATGGTGCAAGAGGACAGTTTATTTTTATCTCTGAAACCCCCCTGCCACTGCCATAAAACATCTACTACTCATTAAAACATCCCCTGTGTTGTTCCTGGATGTGCAAGGTTACATGTTGTTTATCCACTCAGTTGTGTAGCTTTGGCTTTATGGAGAGAAGGGTAAATATCATCAATTTCTTTGATGTCTTTTGTACACTGTGACACAGGTGTTATTACAATTTGGAATTCACTGCAAATAATAACTCAACACACTAATTTTAAATCTAGGATGCTTTTTCCATACACATTAATACTTAGCTCTCCATTTGATTGACATGAACAGAGAAGCAATACAAAAAGCAGTGGAGAGGAGCTATTTAGTAAAGTCCTTTCACCCAGAACACACACTGCTCCCTCTTCTCTCACCTCGACAGATGCCCCAGGCCATGGTCACATCATTGCCGTAATTACACTCCAGCCCCTTGTGGTGGTCACAAGGCCTCATGGGGTTGCAGTCCTGGTTAAGTTGGGCAGCGCAAACCTTGCAGCACCCACATCCATCTGGCACAGTGCTAACTCCTGGAGGGCAAACCAGGGGCTCTAAGGGGCACTCACACACCGCTGGGCAGCTAGCAATCACCTGGAGGGAGCAGAAAAAGAGATCACATCAGACAAACCACCATTTTCTACAGCAAAAAGGGAAAAGGAAAGAAATTTACATCAGTTCCCATAAACATTAGAGATCGAGGGGTGAAGCTTCAGAAAAGAGAGCCACAATGCAACCAGGGTCGTCATCAGGGGTGGAGAAGATCTCTCCAACATTGAATTATAACTGTATTAGATCCATCTCTTATGTTGCCAAGACTCTGTGACTGATTTTCAATTCCTCATCAGACCCATATCTGCCTTAAGTCAAGTTCCTGCTGGCCAGTCAGCCTTAATTGTCTAGACAGTTCAGAGTTTGTATCCAGTCCCCTGCTGGCTCAAGATTTGAGTCACAGCTCCGCACTAGAGCCAACTTGTTCCAGTTTGTAGGAATCAACATAGACGTGAGTAGACATGCTGATTACCAGAAAGGACCAACTTCAGAAGCTTCGCGTTCGTTATTATATAATTAGTAGTCTGCTGGAGTGACAACCCCACCTAAACTCCATTTAACAAAATTTGTATTCAATCCGCTTTTTAGGGCTGACGCAGACATAAAGCTAAAGCAGTAATCACAGTTAATCTGATGTCAGCTTTATAAAGATTAAGTCTTTGAAGATGAAACATGTCTGAGAACTCTTCCAAATACGTTTGAGTTTTGTTTACACCACAGGATGTTTATGCTATTCATACCCTGGAGGTCAAAGTTTAATCACATTGATTCGCCTGACAATTATATTCATCACAGAACATATTAAACAAATCTTAACTTTTAAATAGCAGCAGACTTTTGGCGCACCCGACGCTCTGTCTTGCTAGAAATATCTTACCTGTGTGATGACGGCTGTTGTCAATACAGATAGGTAGATAAAAAGCGCCATGACAAGTTAAGAAAATAAAAATAAATGCGAAATGGTATGTTCAAGCTACAATCCACTTCGCTGTTGTTAGTCTCAAGTAGTTTCACAGTAAGTGTCTGTCTCTCCTCGAACTCTACATCTGTTTTTCTACCGGGATAAGTATCTAAACTCAAATTTATACCCGCTAGCGAGACTCTAAGAGACCTCACCCCTCCTCTTACTTCGGGCTAATCAGAGCATAAGCAACAGCCCAGACATTCGAAGTGGGCGTGACTTCATCACAGTGTAGTTTGCTGATTGGTGGTTGTGTTTTGGAATGAAAGCAGCCATTCATGAAAATCGCTGGGCCGCTCTATATTTATTTTATGGGTTAAAAATTAAAATTTCAAGTCCCAGTCCGGCACATTCCAGCTTTTGTGGCCGCCACTCTCCTGACACTAAGTAAATATATTCAGCTGGGACTGACAGCATGGTAACATTAATAAGACCTCCACCTCTGGGAAAAAAAGAAGGAGGGCGGAATTCCCTCTGTTTTTCTTGACTAATGTAGGTGCCAGAACAGAAAATTTAAGGGGAGTGCATTAAGCAAATAGTAAGATAATAGCTGCTGTCAAAGAGAGTGAACACACCCCTCTCTGTCAGTGCTGGTCACAACTTGAGAAAATGTGTTTGCATGGATTTAGAGCTGAGTTTTGATTGGTTTTTTTTTGTTTTTTTTTCCACTCTGGATGTTTCATCTTAAATTAGATGGGCAGGTCACTTCTGACTATTTTTCTCTAACCACATGGTGCTGAAATAAGAATGATGAGGATTTGATCACTTGGAAAGAATGGTTTGATTGGAGGATGAAAGTAGGATTGTTGTTTTAAGGGCAGCTGAGGACCCCTCCTCCTCCTCCTCCTCCTCCTCCTCTTTTGCTGTCTTCTTTTTCAACCACAGGTTTTCAGCCACACCTGCCCTAACACAGAAGCTTCATTTGATGAAAGGCATGTGATAGGCAGAGGTTTGAAGGTTTGGTTCCTGCTATTACTGTCCATATATATATACACATTCATGAAAAGTTTTGGCTTGGAGCTAAAAAGCCCAGCATCTCACACACTTTCTCATATAGACTGGCTGAGGTAATGTGAAATCTCTGTGCTGGTGAATATGTTAAAACTACCTCTTGTTTTAGGAGGTCAGCCTGATGATTAATAGCCCACATTCGGTTTCCACCATAAAAAGTGGTTTGGTTTTAAACTGCACACCACTGGCAAACCCAACCCAGATGAAAATGAACTTTTAGCTGCATCTGGTGCAGTCAGTGTAAATTTTTTTGTACATTGTCCATGTTCAATAAACAATGAAACTTTGCTTTATATTTCATATATCATTAAATTTTTCACACTTTTTAACTTCTTTTATATTCTACCATGTTCTGCATTTTACACACTGCTTCCACTCATTGACTTTTGTTTTTCTAAGTTTTATTAATTTTTTTGCAATGTTTCTTACAGATATTATGACTTGCACTGCTTTTGATTGTGTGTGTGTGACAAAATTAGTCTCTGAACTTTGAATCCAAATCAGAAAATTTGGCTACAGAATCATTAATATTTCCTTCAGAACTTAAAATAATTCCATGACTAGACATTTTTCCTTTCCATCACCCATTTAAACCGTGACATGTATAAATGTTGGGTGTTTCCAGTCACTTGCCAAGTAATGCTTTTCAGATTAAGAAACGACTGCACAACCCACAGCAATTTGGCAAGTCTCATCAATGTCCCAGTGTAGTTGCTCCAACATGAACACACCTAAGAAGGGAGAGACAGACAAATAGGAGTTACAGACAGTAAACATCCCCACCTGTTCACCTTTCCTGTTCCTCCCTTCACTAAATCTTCACCACTCTTTGGAAATCAGTGATGATAGTAATTCAAAAATTAGTGCTATTCCTCGACATGAGATTCCTTTTTAAACCTGCTGAATTACACTCAGATAAACTTTGGCAAGATAGCAAGATGACTAGCTAACAACTCTTCAAGTAATAATTCAGCACTCTGGGAATTTACTTTCCCACTGAGAATTGCATCAGAAAATTGACACCACTCCCAAGTCTGTACATAAATATGGAGCAACAGCTTGCAGTTGGTTAGCTTAGTTTTGACAGAAGAGACTCCAAAAAGTTACTGCTCCTGGCTCCCATAAAGACAGGCACTTAGCCCACACACAAAAATCACAACCTGTTGTTTTACGAATTGGCTTTTTGTATAGATTAAACTAAGATGTTCAGCAACATTTTTCATTTCTTTTTAAAGAACTGGATACATGTTTAGAATCTGTTTGCAACACACAAAAACTTTTCCTACCAGAAAGCCTCTCTAATGCACGGTTATCCTCCTGAAATGGTCACTGATTTAAATACAGATGCAGATTTTGGCCAAAACTAATCAGTTTTAGGAAAAGCTCAAGTGCTCTGTGTGACCCATCCCTCTGGGAAATTTTGGCTATACCAATACTGCGGTGGCATGGTTAGTAGTTTTAATATTAAAGCTTTAGAGGTTTTGATTGCTTTTGTTACATTTGGAGAGAGTTGTTTTAATGCTAAGCTAAACTAATTGTCTCCAGTTTATTAAATGAAAGATATGAGGGAGCCAGTGAACTTTGCATCTTCATCTAATCAAAAAAGAGAGTAAACGTAGAAACAAAACTCACACAAATCATTTGATTATGTGTAACCTCACAAACTTAGTAGTAACTGCTAAATGAGGCTTCAAAACTGACTTGCATTAACCTTTTTGCGTTCAATAAGTATTTTCCTTTGAGGAATCTACCTTACCTTTAATTGTTCTTAGTTTCAAAGCTACCTGTCTAGCTTGTGTTTTCCTAAAAACCCTTAAGAGGTTGTAGACTGGAGTTGTGAATCACAATTTAAAAAAGGAAACTTAAGGAAACTGTCAATCATAACTCTAATGGTGTGACCAAGGAAACAAAGTCATGGCCCATCTATTTTAATCCTTTTGTGGTCATGGCACAGGGGGGATATCTAGAAGTCTGGTGACTATTCTTCTGTCTGAACTTCCCCACTGATGCAGAACGAGAGGGAATCAGAAGTCTGGCAGAGATGTAAAACTGATCTTGTGTGATGAAGTCAACCAGTTGTAGACAGAAACATAATTTACTGTTTTAGAGAGGTGAAAAGTTTTATCGTTATATTTTTACTGCCTCCATTGTTTCAGCAGGGTATCAGACAGTTATAATTCTATTATACGAGGTAGTCTGTCCTTGGAGATGTGAATAACTTTTGTCTGAGCAGAAATTTAAACTAGAGTCTGAGTCACAGTCGGGGGGAATTTGCTCGTAACTGAATCAGCAAGTGTGTCATGGTTTTTTAACTTTAATATAGTTCTTAGAAATAATTGTAGTTTTCAGTATTCAGTTTCATTAAATTTTTCTCAAAGCAATAGCTCAGCATTACTGGAAATTATACTTATCATTTTTATACTGAGAGTTTGAAATGATAAGATAGATTTCATAATATCTGTCTGACATGTGGATAAAGCCAGGTGTTTGTAAACTGACATTAATAAAAGTATTTGGCTGGTTCTGTTCAAAACCATCTACAGGTAGGTCACTTATAGGTTACTATTTAACAAAGTCTATCTTACTTTGTGCCATGCTAAGTTAGCTGCCTGCTGGTTTATGGCCTTATATTAATGGACAGGTATGAGAGTGGAAATCAATCTGGGCTTCTCATCAAAGCTTATTTCCATGCAGCATGGTGGCTCAGTGGTTGGCACTGTCACCTCACAGCTAAAATGTCCTGGATGAGATTCCCAGCTGGTACAGGGCCCTTCTGTGTAGAGATTGCATGTTCTCCCCAAGCTTGTGTGAGTTTCCTCTGGGTCCTCTTGTTTCTCCTGCCATCAAAAACATTGAATATTAGTAAATTCTCCTGACAGTCCCCTTGACACGAGGACATGCTTGTAGCTGGAGTTGGTTCCAAGAGACTGTACACTGGTTGCTCACTGCCCTACAAGGATTATTGTATAATTGTATCAGTGCCATAATGCAAACATGTATAGTCCTCCCAAAACTAACCCTAAATTGGCCCCTTACCTGTAGTCTGGGGCAGGTGAATTTTCACATCTTAACTGTGAGGACAGCCCTCTCACGATTTCAAATGTACAATGAAATATATTTGTGAATGAAAAAAATAATCTTATCATATCCGAACAGCCTAGTTGTTGCATTTGTCCCAAAAAGGCCTCCTACCTCGCAAGGGGTTTACTTTGCACAGCAGACTGATTTAACAAATAAAGAATTCCTCTTCTTTTTCTTCCTCTTCATCTTTTGCTTTATTCTCTTCTTCTTTAGTTAGTTTCTAAGTCCAATTTTGTTATTATGTTTTTTTTCCATATTCAAGTTTTTTTTAAACTATATTACTGGAGAATTTTACATTCTTATTACTAATGCATCAGTGTTTACAAGTTTTAATGTTGGAGTTTTGTTGAGTTGGAGCCAGTTTTAACAACATTGCATATTGTGGGGCAGTTTGACCTATAACAGTTCAACATGTTAAATAAGATGATAATATGATTTTTATATAAAACCTTGATCAAAGAAAGCTATAGCTGATAAATAAATTTGATTCGGTATAAAAAACAAAACGGAAACACTGTTTACTATTTTAGAGAGGTGAAATGTTAGCACTTACTTCTTTGCTACTTGCATTGTTTCAGACCATCAAAGTTCCTCACATAGGCCAGTCCATCCATAAAGATGTGAATAGCTTTTGCCTAAGCAGAGATTCAGAGGAGGGTCTGAGTCACAGTCAGGGGGGGCTCTAATTGAATCAGAAAGTGTGCTGTAGTTTAGCTTAACTGTAAGTCTTAGAACAATCAAAGTTTTCAGTATTCCTCATTACTCAAAGAACTTGTTCGACATTTTGCGAAATATATTCAACACTTTCTATCGGAGACTTAGATGAAAATATGTCTTTTTATAATATCTATCTTTTGATCATAAGATTAAATGTAGAAATTTGAGAGTAAAAAGGCAGTTCAGTAACAAAGTAAATGTACTGACCTATTTTTTTCCATCTCTGATAGTTATTTGAAATGAATGAACTAAGTGTGAATTAACCACAGCCTTTGTGTAACTAGCTGGGGCCCCTGAAGGAACTACAGTAACAAGATTTACTGAGGTGATATGAAGATAGCAATTTAATACCTAGACTAGAAAACAAGGTGATGTCAAAGGGTGAATGGCCTGATATTATGCTGCTCCTCCAACACGGCACGTCACCTGAGAAGTACACAGTGAGTGTAACACAATACACAAAAACATCAAGGGAAGCAGCTTTATGAGAAAGGGCTGCTGTAGGAAAACAGGAATCATTCAGAGGAAATGACAGTGAATAAAAGTAGATAAAGGAGTTGTGAGAGACAGAAGAAAGAAGCAAAGGCAGAGAAGGGGAGGGTGACAGGTGTTTCATGGTAAGGGAGTTTGTTTTTTTAAGGGGAGGAGTGAGCAAGCGCCCCGCTGCCTGGTCTGGTCGGCCCTGATGCTGTTCTGGCGGTCTGGCAGTATGGTATTTCACACAAAAACAGACTGCTGGTATTTCAGCCCATACCGCTTTTAAGGTCACAGGAACCAAATTACATGATACTAAGGTCATATTCTTTGAAATATATAAGTATGTATGGAAAGAGAGGTAAAAAAAAAACCAAAACATGTTGCATAACTTAATTCCAATGTAAATAATCAAAAGAGAGTATGAAACGGAGACTTGTGGAGAAAAATCATGTCCTGAGAGAAAAAGGAGGAAGAAAGAGTGCAAGTGGTGGTGACAGGGTGATTAAACTGGTTTCTCTACTGCTGCAGTGGAAAAAGTTGAGCATGTGGAACCTCATTTATGTGTATGTGTGTGTGTGTGTGTGTGTGTGTGTGTGTGTGTGTGTGTGTGTGTATGTGTGTGTGTGTGTGTGTGTGTGTGTGT
>JAQMCX010000008.1:4196353-4216754 GCA_029814765.1 Acanthurus leucopareius
TTACATGCCGATGGCTTAAAACATTTACGTGACAATTTGTACTCGATGGTCGCGATATAGTCATTTCATACATCTCATGTAGAGCAAGCCGCGATACATCGAGTATATTCGATATATATCGCCCACCCTTAGTTGTCATGGAAACAGTTTAGTTATGGTAAGGCATGACTATAAAGCTGAGTAAACTTTACCTGCTGATGAAGAGGATGCAGTTGAAAACTCAAAAAAGGCTACTTAGTGGACCTTGAGCTATTTTTTTCCCATTAGATTACTAGTTTCAAGTTTAAAAAAAAAAATCTTAACATATAAAAATCAAATCTTCACCTCTCCCTTATTTATTACTGCTAAAGTTGGTATCATCCCTTCACCTGCAGGTTAAAGTGAATCAAGTATTCACCAATTTAATGTGATTAGGCTGAAAAAAAAATACAAAATATCCTTTACAAGAAACAAAAGTACCACTATTTCCTAAATTTGTCCTCTGCCTTCTCTTACTAACACATGCAAGCACAGACAGACACACAAACACACAATACACACACACACACACACACATTTAGACATCTGCGATGATAAGTGGGAAGTAAGTAATAGCCTAGCTGTCTGACAGCCAGCTGCTGGGCTACTGTTTACATGCCAAATGATTACCCTAATTTCAAATGCATGCATGGCAGCTATGCTGATAAATAGTCTCCACTCCACCACCACCACCACCACCACCTTCTATTTCCCTATTGTCAGCCAGTCAGCCAGCAGGACCCATAATACCTTTTTGATTATTCAATAAATAACCCATAATTCGACATTGATTAGGGCCATGAATGGGCTTTGCGAGGAGGAGGAGGAGGAAGAAAAGAACGATGGGGAGGAAGGATTGGTTAGGTGGTTGAGATTGCGGGGTGGGTGGGAGGATATCGACCAGCAGTGGTCAGTACTTCGATGACCACTGGTCGCTGGGGTCACTGCTTTGCATGAATACGCACACATAGAGAGAAACACGTGTGTAAGAACACACACACTTCTGCCTCTCCTCTGATGTGATTAGGGTAAGGGTCATTAGTTCAGCCTCATTGCTTATTGTCCAAACAAAGATGCTGAAGACTAATGGAAGCTACTTAATAATTTGGGTGAAAGATGAGCCACAATGACATTTTGCTGAGGATATTTTGTAAACATTGTTCTCTGCCTGGTTTCTCCTACTGAAGAACCATCATAGGTCACATTTTTTAACATTGCATGAATGTGTCTCAAATAATTAAACATCAGTCAGTTTTAGAGCTCAGGTGCTGATCTTTAAAAGCAGAAGTGATCCCTACGTTTTCAACTCCTCAGAAGGCAGCAAAAGCTTGATTATACCCATATATTTGGTCACATTTGCTGGCCTTAGGCCCATTATGTTAACCACCTTGATGAACATTGATTACTAATTCTTATCCTGCTTCCGGCAATATGACCTCACTTCATTGCTTCAAAAATTTGCCAATGTATCTTGGTCTCAAATTATCCCCGTTGCTTTTGGTGAGCGCTTCACTGTGACATGGTTAGTATGGACCGTATTGAAACCTGTCCCCAAATGGATTATTCCTTCCTCCTAAGTAGGATGGATTTTATGGTGCTTGCCTGATCACTATCTGAAACCCACTAATCGTTTGTGTGTGTGTGTGCGCGTGTCTGTATGTGTAAACCCTGCTGCCTTGATGTTGCCATTGAAGTGTCCCTGGCGTTGTACTTATTGGAGTTCCCTGATGTTAGATATTGGAATATTGATCTCGCCGAATGTTTAGCTTTCACTCTTCTCTGGTTTCATTTATATGCTCACACAGCTGACGCCGGCTTCACACAGCAGTACAAGCTGCAGATGTGGCAGTACATGAGGGACCTAGATCAAATCAAACTCTCAATCAATGCTGGAGAAAAAAAAAATCTGAGTAAAAGATTTGGGTTTCAGAGGGAGTTCACACACACAACATCTTGCATATCTGATGGGAGATTGGAGCTAGATCATGTTAACAAAAATCAATTGTGTTAAAAAGTCTTTGAAAATGGACAATTCAAGCTTTATCAAATTGTCTTAATTGCATTTCATATTATTGGCCAAACTCTTGAAGCAATGGAGAAAGATCAGATTGTTAAATATGTTCAGTGACGACACTAAAGTCAATTTTAACAGAGGAAGAAAAAGCTTTTTTCACTGAACTTTCTGTTGCTTGATGCCGTTGCTACTTCTTTGGCAAAAAAATGTGTGGAAGGCAGCCGTTACACATTGTTCTATTGGCAGTCTCATTACTGCACGAGCTGACATCACAGCTCAGGACACACACACACACACTCAAGTGTCTCCAGAACAGACTCATGCAGTCATCTCAACTTAACAGGCAGTTGATGACTTCAAAAGGAAAATAGCAAGCAGCAGCCCTCCACGTTTCAGAGTCACCGGCTGAGTGAGTCTCCCTTTAACAACAGTTGCATTACAGCGCAATTTCGGTTTCCTATTAAATACCTTCTCCCAATTGCCCATTATTCCCCCCTATAAAACCACTGCAGACTGCATTGGAGGGCTGTTTTATCCCCCAATCACTCCACGTCCTTTTGTTTCGGAAAACATGTTTCTACTAAATGCAACTAAGAGAGCAATGAGGGGAAAGAGAGAGGGAGAAAGAGGGAGAGAGAGTAAGAAGGGAGGGAGGGCAAAGAAAAGGTAATTTAATGAAGTGAAACGTTTGATGTTGTAAATAAAAAGCAGACTGGTTGTGGGTGAGAGGCTGGGGCTAATGGACTTTGTTGGATGGTAGGTGTGGAGCTGCTGATCTTTGAAAAGCTCAAGTAAAAAAGTGAACTTCTCAGAAACGATGCCAAGAAAACCACCAGCCCTCTTTGCTGGATCCATTGCCTTGCATTCACATCACTGGCGGGGCTTATTATGCAATTACAGCAAGGTAAAAAGCACTGCCAACCCCCTTATTTGAGTGTGTGGGTGTATGATTACTTGTGTTTGTATCCATGTATGTGTTTCTTGCTTACATATGTGCTCTTGAGCTTTGGATAGACTGAACATGTAGCATACGCAGATCTTTGGCGAAACAGCTGCAACAACATTAGACTTTAACTTTGATCAGTTAACCTGCGTCTAAGATGTACATCAACACAACTCAGACTCATTCTGCACAATAAATAAGGGCTATCTTCTATTTTTTCTGTTATGTCAATCACTGTCCTATGCAAGGTATGCACAGCCTTTTCACACTCACATGGAACAGGAATATAACCTATAAGGAGTTTGATTTGTCTTGATCATCCTGTAAATAATATTTTTCCAATACCAGTTGGTTTTCACTTGGTAACTTTATCCCACAACCTACTGTAGTCTGTAGATGTTAAATTACCCATATTACAGAAATTCTGTGAAAAGCTGAAGTCAGTACAGCGCTGTGCTGGATCCAAAAACTCATAAATGCAGCTGCACACAGGCCCACAAAGAAAGCTTACCATCTTGTTTTGTCTGCAAATCACATGACCTATGCCTTACGTGTGCTGCCTGTGTAGACAGTAAAAAGTTACATGTTCAATGCAGCCAAAGCGATATGGTTTAAATTTCAACAGACTGCAATAGTCTGCTGATTTAAATCTGCAGAAAGAAGCCTGAAGAGAAACAAGGAAGGAAAGAAAAGAAAGGATTGTTGCAGATGAATAATGGAGAGAATTGAGAGCCATAGAGAAGAGAAGAAAGGAAGACAGGAATAAAAGAAAAACAAGAATAGTTAAGAAGGAAAAAGAAAAAGGGCAAGGAAAGAAGAAAGCAGAGGAATGAGAACACACGATTATGAAGGTTAAACAATGGCAGTGGTCATTACGCTTCACTTTCAATGAGGGGAGGAGAGAAATCACCCCCCATTTATAATTCATATCTTCAATTACCACTAATAAAGTGGCATGAATGGGGCCAGCCCAGGGAATGGTGCAGGCACAATTACATGTAGTATAGCCTGGCATTAACATTTTCTATTTGAACATTTTTCTGCCTCAATTTCTCCTGGAGTTAATAAGAGCGATGATCCCTCCTTGACTTTTTCATGAAATTATTGTATGGTTATAATATTCCAATCTATTAGCCCCCCTTCTCTATAATGTATTCTACCATTTAATAGTGTGACCTGACTGGATAGAGGGATGGAGAGAGAGAAGGGAGAGAGAGAAAGGGAGAGAACATGACATTGATGAGAGGAGTAGGTCTTGTAGTTTTGACCCCAGAGGGGGTGAGACAAAGGTCTGATATATCCCCTACAGTGTTTGAATTGAGGTCTCTCATGAGGCCATGCCTATCATCTGAAAAGCTTTGGCTGTGGCTGAGCTGGGGTTTTTTTTGCTATCCTGTTGGAGAACCACCATTTTACCCTGAATCCAGATACAGCAAATGATAAACAGAATAAACTTTAGAACAAATGTGTTCTAATATGTAAGCAGAATGACCATGCAGACATTTTTGGGCAAGGATGCACTGCCACCTCATTCCACCATCTCTGAATTTCACCTACATTTTAAATATCTGGGTGACTTGTTTTATCTCTGCATTGCAACAAAGGACCACAACAATAAAACAGTGGATCCTTTGAATGCAAACAAGTATGCAAGTTAAAACAAATAACATTCACAAGGCAAGTTGGTATTAATTGATGTTTGAACTTGCAGGGTGTCGTATCTTTTAACCACAAATGTCTGCACAGAGGGTGAGCTGATGACTGTTGAACTTTTCTCAGCTGGAAGTTGTGCCTGCTTGGCAATAAACCGAAACAGCACTGAGGAAAGCAGAGGAGGAGATAGTTTTATGGGACCTGAATGTCCTGAATGCATCCTTTTGACTGGATCTAGTGTTATTCCAAAGTCAGATCATTTATGATTTTGTCATGCAAATGCACAAGGTACACCTAGGTGTCTATTTGAGATAATAAGGCTTTCCAAATAAGTCCTTCAAATAACCCATGCACAGAAATACTAGACACTCATAGCTACATCTCCACATAACACCAGAGTGAGAAATAAATGTGGTAGTAAGTGTTTGTGCTAGAAATGTTCAAGATACTTGAGCATCAAGGGTAAAACAAATAATGAAGTGCTGACAGCATATAAATGTGACACTTCTGCAGGACAAAGGTCACAGAAACTTTGGAAAATCAAAAGAAGGTTACATTTTAATCACATAAAACCACCAAAAGTACAGGGCCATACTCCAGAGTTATGTTGCATTGTTATGCTGTTGGTTGCTGCAGTATGGAGCCACGTGCCCGATCCTCAGGCAGGTCCTCTAATAGGCCTGTTTACACCACCTTTTCTTCTCCTGCTCCTTCACTGCCTCCCTCTATCCCTCCTTCATCCTCCCACATAAAAACGGTAAAAGTATTCAGCAAACCTGCCTGCCTGTTTTTATATAAAATAACAAAGTGTTCAGAGCTTGTAAAACACTGCAGGACTGGCAGTTTAGCAGACTTCCCACAGTCCAGAAATTTCTATTGTGGGGCGGCAACTAGCAAAGCATATAGAACAGAATAGCATTGAAATGGCGATAAGCTGTCTTAAGTACAGACACAAGCAATTAGTAGAACAACTAAATCTGTCCTCAAGCCATTGTGGTGAGGCAACTCATCTCAGTGCTACACCTCCAGAGTACAGATTTCTGTAGTAATCGCACCCAGGTAACACACAAACACGCACTTTGACACACACACACACGGTGAAAAGGACGGACGGACTGAAAAACTCACTCTCTTGCTTACTATCTCTTTTCTTACACACATTCACATACAACATCACACTCTCTCACATACACACACATGCACACACACACGCACACACACCATGTGGCTAGCTGAGAGCCAGCTGTTCCTTTCCACTTCACATCACTATGGGCTAACGACTGCTAATCCCCCATAGCTTTTCCCTCAAAGGAACTAAGGCAGCAGCCATGATCTAACTCCTATTGAATTCCAATTACCTTCCACTGGGATTTCACAATAAGAGTCCCCCCTTTCACCACCACCACCTCTTCCACTAACACCATCCTTACCTTCCCACATGAACTGCACTGTCCCAATAAGAATGCCTGGTAACAGACAGGATTGTCAACTCATTACACAGTGTTGCAACCTCCAGTCTGACACTGTGTGCACTCTTAACACTTTCTGTACGGGAAGGAGATTTGATTTTGCCCAACTAATCACCAGAGTCTAGTGTATCTGGATGCACCAGACCAAAGAAAGCTCCGTCTGGTGGGTAATGTACTCTGTGTTGGGTGGTGCTGTTTTTTCCTTTTTGGTTATCCAGTTTTTTGACATGGTTTTCATAATACAGCTAATGGTACACTCAAAAATTTTGCTGAAAATATTTTAGGCAAGAAAAAGGCAGTGTGGGGACAGAATCTTAGTACCTATTTTATCAGCACTTCCTAGTTTTTACTGTTGGCGAAGGCATAACTTGACCGTCTTCACCACTAACCATACATTCACCATTGAAGAAAAAAAAATTTGGCTCTGTGCACAACTTGACAACTAGTTGACTACAGCACTACAGCATTTGATCTGCCCATGGTACCAGCTGGCCAATGATTGGTCCTCTGCAGCAGTCACTGGACTGTCTGCTTTTTGGATGATGTTCCATGACACAATGCTAGACTCTGAAGAACCAGTCAGCTGAACTCAGAGGAGTGGATGGATTCAAAGGTCTGGGCCGAGGCAAACAATTAGAGCCACCCACACACATACAGCCTGAAGACACAGCAACATCAGGAACACATGTTCATTGTTATGCACTAGTTATTTATTTTTATGATTTAAATTCAATTATATTTAGGTGCTTTGGCAGAACTCGGTGGCTCATCTACCACTGATAGCATTTGCTTGACTTGAACTTAACTAAACCGAAAGAGACCATACCACATTACTATATTTTCCCCCACATAGCAACAGTTGCATCGTTGACTGGACTTGCCAACCCCTTTTCTTTTTACCCTGGCAGGTTTGGCTCTCTCTGCTAGGCAGGGTCCCTTGTAAAAGACCAGCTTCAATGAATGGAGTCACAGCAGGGAGCCAGGCAGGCTCGCACTCTCCAACATCCCCCCCCCTTCAGGCACACACACTCACACACACATGCTCACGCTCACTCACACACACAGAGCCCCTCCCTTGCCTCCTTTGTCTATCCCCTTCTCCCCTCCTGCCCTCTTGCTCTTTCATTTTAAGTTCTAATAACTTTATGATGTGTATAAGTAACAATTTTGCAAAGCAGAAAATAACTATAAAAAAAGCCTTTATGCATTCAAACAATAATAGGGTAATAAATTTCATTGTTAGAAAAAAATCTAAAATCCAACAACCCATTGCCATCAATGTTTGTAATAAGATGCATCTTTTCCAAAACCAAAGAACTTGAAGTAGTGTGTACCTTTTCCACACCCTTTCTCTCCTTTCTTTTCACACCACAGATCTGGGTTGATTTTGCCCAATGAAGTGGTAAATTCAAGTCTTTCAGGAAATAGAACATGGCAATAAGACATTAGTCGTCCTTGGAGTGTGCCGTAGGGATAAACAGTGATGGGACTCAGACAAAATACCATAGATACAGCAGGTGAGAGAGACAAAGAGTTCGTCAAGTCAGCCTACTTGTCAAAGCGGCATCTGAGTCTCTGGGTGAACATGTTCAAATGCAGCAGTTGACGGACATTTCTGGGTCATGGCTGCAAGGAAATGTCATATTCTTTGGAGCTCTGCTGACTGAAGCATGTTGTTGCCTTTTATAGCCAACACAGCCTAGCCTTTCAAAACCTACTGAGTTAGCTGTATCTCTTTTGTGTGTCCAGTTGTTGTGATGGAAAATGACCAGACTGGGATAACAAAGAGTAAGAGGTTGGCTTGTAACCTCAGCACTCCAGACATTTCAGCAGTGATGTACATCACAACAAAAGAGAAATTTAGTAGAATAGTGTAGTTTGTGCTCATGGTAATGTAAAGAGTGCTCACTGTTAGTCCTCCTACCGGTTAACTACCTGTGCAGCCATTGTAATCGACTATTTTCAGTGCTGACATATTACACCAGATAGATTACCAATAAGAACACTAATGCGAGAGTCAGCAGCACTGCAGAAAAACAAATAATGAAACTTACATTTATTCTTTCTGGTCGTTACAAATGCCTTCAAGAGTCAAAGCAGACACCAAAGACACATAAACTGTTTTCTTTAATGTTCAACAGTCAGTATTATGGCACTATTTGAGTGTTTCTCAAAAACGTATTGTCAGTTGGTTTGTTTAAATAATTATTTGCCATAGTCATCATCATCATCTGAATGACTTTGACCACAGCATCCCTCCTGGTAATGACTTTGAGGTGGTTGATAGAAATAACAGAAAACAGGGTCCATTTTTAAACCAGCAGAATTATTACATCTGTAACACCCCGTCTGGTGTAGATAGAGGCTAAAGGTGAAAGCAAGTTTGTGTGGCACTCTGACTGTGGTATTGGCACTAATGTTTTTCCCCTTCTTAAAATGTCCTCATTCCCACTTTAATGTCTCTCCCTACTTTTAGATGATTACAGTATAATGGAGAGATGGAGTCATGGCATAGTTTATTACACCACACACTTACACACACACTTAAACACACACACACACATACATGCATACTCACATCCAAATAGCCCCAAGGACACAGAGAGACTTAGCAACGGTACTAGTCCAAATAAGAAGATTAAATCTAAGTTTTCCATGCTCAGACAGCTTGGGTTTGTTTTGACCTTTTGAATCTGAACATGACTCCAATGCTTGCAGCACAGCTTAATATGTTTAATTGATTAGTTTCAATTAGAACAGTCACTTTAAAATACATTTAAAAGACACAGTAGCTTTTTTTATGCAGAGATCGCCCAAAATGTCTGTAATGAAGTACCTTTTTTCCACCTTTGTTTTTATACACTGTGGCTAAACAGAATATGGCACAACCTACGGTGTTTAATGTCCAAAATAACATCGGCTCTTTCAAGAGCAAAAATGGCATAGGTTGGGAGTAACTGATATTACAATCAATCCTGTTTTCCTTTGATCTTGTTAGTTTGCTGCCATTTTAAGTTGCTGTTCTTCTTCTTTCAGTTGGCTTCTAACTGTTAGCTCTTTTTAAATCTCAAACTATGGGTCCAAAACTTAATGTGTCGTTAAAACATCACACCATCGTTCCAGAGCTGTGAGTTAGCTTTTTACATTCAGCACTGTTAGCGCGCATTCAGACAATATGAGGCATTTTGATGAATGTACCATTTTTGAGCAGAGGTCTGGGAATGTTGATCCATTTGCAAATGCAAATTCTTTTGCATGCAAAGTCTTTTCATTTCCTTCATGGCAGACTAATTCAGCCCTGCTCACTCTGATTGACAAATCAGTTGACTCTGCTTCAGCTTTGCACTCTTTTTGCAACCTTCTGTGGTCAGCCAGGCAAAAGCCTAATATGAAAGCTCACATTATAATAAATGTAAGATCCTACACTTTCAGCGCAGCGCCAGATTTGGCCAAACAAGGCATTTAGACATAAATACGGCAGAATATTCCCACCTTGAGCAGTCTGTTTAAAAGGAACTAGTAAGCTTGACATTTTTCTTTTTTTATTCCTTCTCTCTACAACTTTTTTCTTTCTTTTCTTAATTCCTTTCCCCATTTTCCTTTTTTCATCTACTTCACTTACTTTATTTTTTTTTCAAATTACAGTTCTCTTTTCTTTTCTCTTCCAAACTCTATTAAAGTTAGATCAACAGTACTTGTCTCTGTTTGCAGGGGCAAGGTTTAATATTCAGCCAAATTTCAAAATTGAACAGATCTGAGGTTTATACTATCAAAGCAGCCATCAAACAAGAAATAGGGTGAGAACATAAGTGTTTTCATTTTTCTGTTTGGTTTATCCTCGCTTAAACTTTTAAGCACTGACGTGTTTGAAGTTAAAGGTTGCACAGTATGTGTGGTTCAGAAGAAAATTGAAATCATATAATAATACGACTTCAATTTTCCTTTGTTACGTTAATGCAACACGTCATTTTAATATCAAAGAGGTGCAAAGTCTGAAAAATAAGTGACAACTGTTTCTCACAGAAAAAAGGAGCAACATTCATTTTCCTAAAGGAAATAAAGACATTAGGCTCTTCAGTCATGAGTTTCGTTGTTGATGTTTTTTTCCCCTCCCAATATTCATGGTAATATATCAGAGGTTTTACAAGCCTTCCTGCTCAGTCCAGCTGTTAAACAAGACTAAGAGACAAGTAGAAGTGGGAGGCGATCTCAGAACAATCACTGTTATACAGGAAAGTGAGCAGATTCGCCGCCAGCTCTGCGCTCCAATCAGAAAGGACTGACCCTTAAATGTCATGGCAAACTGGACATGAGGGTGCTTTGCTTGTTATGAGTCGAATGGAAAAACATGACCGCGGCATTGTTTGGTTAATTTTCTTTTCTTCTGTGTGTGAGTGCGTTTGTGTGAATGTGTGTGCTGCGTGGCCATCTCTCCTCTCAGACATGTTTAATAGGGCTTTGGCTGCGTTGACCGAGGGTGTAAATGTGTCATACTTTATTAGAAATCCCAAAGAAGAGGGCTAACATTAATCACCGGCTCTTGTTTATGAAAGTCATAAATGTTTCACTGAGTGCTTTATTGTTTTCTGCCAGATTTGGAGGAGTGTAGAGGGTCTTCGGTTTCGTGTGTGTGCGTCATGATAGCACCCCAAACCTATGAGAAATTCCCTCTCTCTCTTTCTCACTGGCTCTGTCTCTCTCTTAGGCTTTTTGTCATGTTGTCAGAAAGTATGACATCACCCTGCCCTTTGACCCACATAGTCAGGAGAGCGCTGATTGGATGATTGGCTTATAGAGGACATCCACATTGACTCCAAACTCAATTCTGCTGATGTCAGGAGCTATTACAAATGACGACATGCGCATGCACACATAGGACAGGGCAGCGTGTATGTGCGTGTGTGTGTGTGTGTGAGTGTGCATTTGTGTGTACAGTATGTGTGTGTTGGTGTGTGGAGACATGTTTGGGGTTATATAGGTCAAATGTCTGAAGCAAGAACATCTCCCAGCTGAAATACCAGGCGAAATGTCAAAGTCTGCCACTGTGCTATCCCTCAGATCAATAGTTCAATTGGACATAAAGGCATCATTCTATTCACTGGGCTAACATGCTATATCATCTGCCATCTTCTGTCTAAACCACTTTAACCATAACTGGTCTCAAACAGTAGCGTAGTATCCCTGCGTTTTATCCTGTGCAGAGAAGTCGCTTTTAAGTATTTTTCCTTTTATGGGAATGTGTCAGTTTCTACTTAGTTTGGACAAAAGTCAAAAGAATGGAGTGTCTATTAAAGAAATACAACTCATCACTCTCTAAAAAAAATGCCATTCATGCTTTCCTATAAGATTACTAAATGCTTCATGTTAGTGTAAATTTTTAGCAAATTTTGCTCTTCAGACAGTAGACATTCTGACTTGTCAAAACCATAAAACCACAGAAGAAATATTAATGATTTATTTTACAGACTGAAACTGTGACTGAAGAGCCAAATTGTTGTGCATATAAAGCATTAACTCAAACATAATAAAATAAGAAGTGGCAGGAGAATTGTTGAGAAATTACAAGTGTCTTTGGTACTACAGTGCTTAAAGCCCTCATAAGTAAAAGGAGCGGAATGACGCAAATACTTAACACTTAAACTAAGGGACACATTTGCCTGGGACACACTGCTTACCTGAGCAACATGTATGTGTCATTGAACCACTTGCTTTTCCCTTCTGTGCCAATGTTAACAGGTTACAGCAGCCAAACAGCCTGTATGAGCAACAACGCTGAAGCAGTGCGTCATCTAAAGATTCCATGTGTCGCCCTCTTTTTTTTCTGCTGACATGCAGGGTTCTCAGCGAAAGTAGGCAGTGAAAATTATCTGTTGATATTCACTGACATCATACAAGTTACATTACAGCTTTCACTGCACTTAAAAGGTCTACATTTGCAGAACATGTCACAGACATGAAAAAAACCCCTCTTTTGCCCTCTCTCTCTTTTTATCTTTGAACAAGGGTTAAAAAAAATCATGTAATTATCAATATTGAGGGCCATTATTGAAGGCAAACTCCATGTAAAAAGATAGAGCAGGGCTACACACACGTGTGGGCTGTAGTAGTTAAGTAGGATAGCTGTCACGCACAGCTGCAGGTAGGTCATGTGTCCCTGGAGTTACAGTATCACAAGTAGACAAGGTTCATCAACTGACTGAGTTCATCTGAGTTATACATAGTAGGCTTATCTGCAGTATCTCAAGTTTGCTAACATTAGATAATCTCAGCTACAATGAGCTACTGGCAATACCAGACCAGGATGGGTTGTAGTGACAAAGCTCCTGTGTGTAATCAGTAATGTTTTTTGTTTGTTTGTTTAAATGAATCAACTTTTTGGATGTATATAAGATGATTTTACTCTTTCTTTAAAAGTAGCATACTCTTTTTTTTTTAAAGATTAAGAATACCATTGTATTCACTGGGATCAAAAACCAAAGCTTGTATGGTTACTACATTACCAAGCAGTTGTATACTTATACATCAGACAAGCACAATCATCCCATTTGAGTCTGGCAACTTGACAAATGCACTGAGTCACCTTAAGCTCTGGTTTGGTGTCTGCCAATCCCTGATCCAAATATCTGTAACTGTTAGACCTAAAATATTGCAAATAAAAATTCAACGTAATGATGCTGTTGTTTTTTGCCTTTTTTTTTTTTACACAAATCAATAATTACAAGGAATATGAATAAAAAACTAAGAAACCCTTCAAAATGCTCCATTTATTTTAAAAATCTCTGATGTGTGATGAACCTTTTTTCCATCAGGAGGCTTGTTGAAAAGAAAGTGCTATTTCCTATATACATTACTGAGCAGTAAGATAACTACATGGCTCAGTTCTCATATATTCTTACGAGAGGTTCCCATTTTGCCTCAGAGGATTTCTGTTGAGTCAATGTTCCTTGGATGCCTCTCTCAGCTTCAGATGCTCACTTTAAATAGACTATATTACGCAGTAGATCCATAAGATGACTGCTGCACAGCTCCGTTGTGAGAAGTCATCTCTCCTCTCATGATCTCTGTGCAATCACCGCTGCTCTTTCAGCTTTTCCCCAAAGTCCCACGTCAAAGCATAAAAGTCATAACGATACATCTAAAAAGACAACGGTTCATTGCGGCTACGTTAGTCATGAAATCACGACAAATCATAAATTCAGAGAGGGCCCCCCCCTCCTCCCTCCCCTCCTTCTCCTCCTAGTTAAGTGTGGAATAATGTCATCTTAATGATTATTTTTTTGCGGTATGCCATAACAGCATAATTCAGAGAGGGCGTAATGATTTTTTATGCCCCTGACATATTGTTTTGCGGGGAGTGACATAAAAGCACGGTGACATGTGGCATTTTGGGAAAGGTCAGGCGCTCCGTCTCGGCCGCCCGTCCATCTTCATAACGTCGCCACTTGTCATATGGAAACTGGCATCACCAATCTTTGTCTCTCCCTTGTCGCCCCCTGCCCCTGCTATCCTTTCTCATCCCCTCATTCTGCCTCTTTTCTCTGTCTCCTTCTTTTTCACCCCCTCCTTTCTTTTTGTGTTGCTCTTTTTTCAGTCATATCATGTCCTGTGTTTTCTGAAAAACAGGAGGCGCTTTTTCTGTTAACATGGAGAAAATTATCACTGTAGGGATTAGGAAACAAGATTTCACACACACACACACACACACACATACGCACGCACAAGGCCTTAGGGGTGCTGCGGGGTCCGGGGACCGCATGTCAACACCAGCTGTGAGGATTGTGGTGACAGAGAGAAGGGCTAATACTAATGTGATAAATACGTCAGCACTCACTCCAGGCACTCTCTGTGCGTCTGTGTGTGTGTGTGTCTGCCTGTGTTTGATGTTTTTAGAAATGCTGCTTAGAGCAAACTACTTCTGCCAAACAGATATTTAAACAGCATTTTGTCACATTTCCCCTCAAAAAGCTGCTGGTTTTTGGATGTCAAGGCCACAAGTCCTTGGTCATAAATGATTCAAGGGAAATTTAATGTATTTAATCAAGGACACTGTAAGTAAGTTGACCATAAAACTTCAGATTATGAATTGTGGCCTTCATTTTTTAATACAGGTTTTTTTGTATTATAAAATTATTAAGGAAGCATATTGGTTGTTTTACTGCCTAAAACTGTACAAAAATAAAAGAAATTAATTTCAACGATGACAGAAAATTAAACTTTACCCGACTTTTAAAAGTAGAGGAAGTGAGGGCAAACCAAAAGTTGGGTGAACTTTTTCTAACTGTAAAATTACTTTTCCTTGTTTTGGGAAAGCAGCACATTTAAAAGTGTAGTATTGCATTTTCATAAAAGGTCTGGCCTGTTAATCAAGAGCAATGCAAGGTTCAGTGATTGAGGACACTGAGACGAGCCAGGGTTTTTCCCTCTAATTTTAACTTGATGGCCCATACACTGCTGAACCCCAGGCAGTCTTCCATATGTATTTACATGAGGGACAAGTTACCAACTGAGCACAACATCGCTAATGGTCTGACCGCATTTACTCTTAATACAATACTGTATTACAACAATGGAAATGAGGAAAAAGTGGAAGTACTCTAGAGGACAACGTCAAACACAATAACATCAGTACCACTGCAGGAACATTGTTATATGTCCTCCGCCAGCAAGAAGCAACAATCAGGGGAAATGATTTCATCATGACAAATACCACTGTGATTAAACCGAGGTTGCCAATTAATTGTTCGGACTAGAAAAAATCATAGTTGCACTTTTTTGCACTTTATACTTCTTTGTTGCAAAATAGAGAAGCCTCTTCCTGTCCTCCCCCATGTCTCCCCCCTGTCCCAATCCTCTCTGTTCTCCCTCCATCTTCTGACTTTGTCAGACCCTCCTCTCTGATTCGACCAGCCATTGGTGGGTGTGGCAGCCATCCGCCACCCTTTCACTTCAAATTGCCGTTTTTCTGACAACTGTGTCTCATGCTCTTAAAATAGGCCCACCTCTTGCCTCAGATTCTCAGCTCATACTCTCCCTCTGAGTACAAGCCCGCAACATCCTTTCCCAGCAAAGTACAATATGTGTGTATGTGCGTGCAAGTGTGTGTGTGAGTGTGTGTGTGTATCAAGCAGGGGTGGTCTGTGGGTCCCCTGACACATGCTTAAGATAATTTTGCCTGTTGCAAGAATTGGCTTTGACAGAGAAACACACACATGCAGATACAGTCGACAAAAGTCAACAGAACATACATACACTTATTGTGTGTGAGTGTGTTATTGTGTGTGTTCGCAGGTCACTCAGTGTCATGCAGGGTGAGGGAGGTGTAATTTCTTGGCAGTAATACTCAACACTCCAGCCCTGACAGCTTTAATGGTGATGGCCTTATTATAGAGAAGACGCCTCCTCTGTGTGTGTTTGCGTGTGTGTGTGTGTGTGTGTGCATATGTTTTGTAATGGTGACGGCCATATTATAGTGAGTGGCTAAAAGGCTTGGATATATACTGGGCCACACTTACTGACATAAGAATAATAGGGGAGAAGATGCTCTATGCCACGCGTGTTTGTGTGCTTGATGGTGTGTGTGTCGGCGTGTGTGCTAATGAATGCCATATGGTGACTATTGAGGTAATGAGAGCTGTTTTGTGCTGATGAGGAGAACAGAGCTGTCCACACATATGGCACTGCAGAACAGAATATAAAATATGAGTTGCCACATAAAACTCATTTGATCAGTTTCCAGTAAATTTTCTTGATAAAAATCATATTAATAATACCTTGAAGGAAGTGTGTGTGTGTGTGTGTTGTGTGTCTGCTTGCGGTGTGTTCTTCCAGTAGAAACAGGGTAACCTGTCTCTGTTGGTCTGTGGTTCATGTTATGTTGGTCTGATTTACAGTCACACACACACACATCCACACACTTAACACCTCATGACACTTGTCTGTGTCTTCTATCACTCAGTCACCTTTCCTTCCTGCTTCCCTCCTTCCACCACAATGTTAGCTAATCCCCTCATCTGTCTCTGTTGTATTTACGGTAAAATTCACTTCCTGTAACTACACACTGTTACAGAACCAGCACCTGCTGAGCCGTTGCAGTAAAAGAAGAGGGCGGTGTGGTGTGTGTGGTTTCAGGAGAGCTAACGGACAGACTGTAGCTACACTGCAGCAGAAGTTAACCATTCCTGCTATTACAAAACTGCACCAGGCTTCAACTGTAATTTATGTTTTACAAAATTACAGTAATGTGACAGAAGTGTGTTTTGATAAGCCTCAGCCACAGGCTTTTTGTGAATAGAGGATTGAGAACAGTTAAACAACACAGAAGAGACGATTTGCTGTCTGTTTGTGTGTCTGATTGGGAGCTTAAAGGCAGTTTATGCTAACGACACGCCTCCTCGAAACAGGGAGAGCATTTGATCCTGAAGATCCGGCTCTCATTTCGGTCGGTAAACAAGCCTGCTGTTGTGTGTTTACTCTGGATCACTACGCTAGGCCTGCTCTCTAAATACATGATAAGTTCCCCTAATAGTTCCCCTAAATAGGTATATCTGAATAATATGCATCATTATTACTCCACCAAATTATTTTGCATGATTTAACAGGTATATACCGGTGCATTGGTTCACTAAGCAGGCTGTGGATTACAAGCATCCTTAATATGACAATAAATTATTTTTAAGAGTGCTGAATTATGTTTTTTGTTTGTTTGCCCTGGATCACCATGTAGACCTCATTATGACTACCAGACTTCCTTATTAGTAGAGATAATAAGGGCCATTAAAATACTATTTAAGTACATGCACATGACAGCTATTAGTAAAAGATTAAACATGGGTTTCACCGTAAACAACCAGTTTTTGTCACATGAAAAGTTTTAGTACTAAGACCTTTATTCAAAGGTATGACATAAAAAAGAAAAAAAAAACATTTATCATCACATCGCAACACAAAAACCAGTTCACTGAAAATTGTTACTGTTGTTAAGAAAATTCTGAATGGAAATTAGACTCACAAAAACAAATACAACACTGTTTCTGTTTCATTTAGAATCCAAACTATTCATCTACCATTTAACTTTTGAATTGAAGCTAAATTGCGCTTTATCTCAGTGTCACACGTCACTATCAATATATTCATGTCAGTGGGTATAATCAAGGGTTTATGTCAAGAGCCTGAGACCGTGTTTGCTTACTAAGAGGCCTTCTAGTGGGCTAAAGGCTACATTTTCATATCGAGTGATCTCTCCAATATGCTCTCATTTAAGTATTGAAAGCGTACACAACCGATCAGCTTGTTACCCTCTCTGTCTGCCTGCTTGTGCTCTGTAATGGAAATGAGACACAGATGTAAGTCCCAGCACTGTTGCAGTACAAAGTACTATGCCTGAGGTGTGTGTGTACATGTGAGTGGGTGGATATGCATAATACACACATATCTTTATCTTTTTGAGTGTGTGAGGCTGTGTGTGTGCATATTTTTCCTTAAAATGACAATATGTGTATGTGTGTATATGGATACACAACAGCAGACACCCACAGAGACACAGGCCTGTCACATCCTTTGTGTACGATAAGCTCTAAAGACGACACAATGTGATTGATTGAATTTTTGATTTGTCTGCTGACGTCTGGCTGACATCCTTTTCATCTGAGATAAAAAAAATGCTGTCTCAAGTGTGTGTGTGTGCGTGTGCGCCTGTGTGTGTGTGAGTGTGTGTGTGAGTAGGAGCCTGTCTGCCTCTGTACACAGCAGGTGATATTTGCCAATTTAACTCAACAAGAGGCGAGTACAGCTGCATTTGGGTTAGCAGTGTGTGTTTAAAGAAAATCATGTGTGTGTGTAAGAGTTATTACACTTAAATGAAATGATCAGGCTTGTCCACTACTCTCTTTTTTTTCTCTTCAAATACATTTAACCTTACCTCACTTAACTCATGATTCAAAGGCTCAGAATGAAACATCACCCAAAAATTGATGCAACACATTCATATGCGTTATCTGTGCAAAACATTTTTTATGATAATAGTCAGAAATACTTGACTGGGGGCTAAACTTACTGTTTGGCTAATCTTCTCATAGAACTTAAGCATAAACCTGAATAAATTGTAGCTGTAAAATTCTACATTGGTACGTTGCAAGTAAATTCTATTGCATGTTCATCAACAACTTGTGAAAAACACATTAAACGGATACAATTTCTATTTTCACATGCTCAAATGAATTAAGCTGGTATCCATCAAATGAAAACTTTGTGGGTTGAAAACTTATATTAGACTTTTAACTGCATTTACTGGTTTGTTTGGCAGTTTTGCTAAACCTGTTACCTACTGATGTCTGATGATTGGTAATGTCTTTTCAGCCCTCCCAATTAATTCACTGCAAGCTAACAGATACTGCTAACACTGCTAGCTAACAGCCTGTGTCCAAATAATAGGCTATTCTTAACTTTTACACACCTTTGGAACTTAAAACACTGTTTACTGTATAGGTATTACATTGAAAGAATGAGTAACCATTGGGACTGGTCGTTTCACCTTAGGTTTTTCTAGCTGTAGTGACTTTGTAAGGGATATTGCAACAGTAGAGACAAACCACTTTTAGTGTTTTTAAATAAATAACTTGTGGAACAAAATTTTAAAAACTTATATGGGGGAAAATTCACTTAACTTGTTTTAGTCTTCAGTTTTGATTTGAGACTGTGTATGTGCAGTTTTTAAGGTCCCAGTGACAGTTGATGAAAAATTTACAGCTCTCTCCACCTTCCTTTCGATTGGGGCCTGGTATTTTTAGCCCAGAATAACTGTTCTGGGGCGTTGCCAGTAAGGCTGCTAATTTGCCTAGAAGGACTTTGACTCCTTCTGTAAATGACCATTAATGCTTACTGTTAACACTCACTTAGCCTGTGCATACTAATCACTCATGCTAATTGCTAACATAAGTGCTAATGCTAATTGCCAACGATAATTGTTAACATTCCTCGCAAACAAATATGGTATGTCACTGTATTAGTTGAGGCATATTAACAGTACAGTGCTCATTTATAGCGCTTAAAACTGTTTTAAAACCTGACAACAGTCAGCAATACTGGTCAGATTATAATCTACGGTAGCGTTAACTCGTTATGAAATAGCCAAGCTCTCTCTCTCTCAGTGAACTCAGCCCTTAATTCTTTTATTTCAGCACCACTAAAAGGACGGTGTCTCCCTGTGTATCTACAACCATGTCTTACAGCTCTCTGTCCAGATCCACCCTCTTGCCCCCACTGCCCTCTAATCTTGTTTGTCAGAAGTAAATGAGCTGCCCCAGCGAGGTGTGTTAGCCACTAATGAATTTATTGCTTGATAAGAAAGGGGCCCATCCAGTTACAACTTACTGCAGTCATAAAGTGGTGGAAAAAACTACGTGATTAACCTTACAGCATAGGTGGTGCCGCTCGATGTGGTGCGTGTGGACCTGTTGGGGAGACGCATGTGCTTTCATTCGCGCATGTTTGTGTGTGTGCATGTCCACCTGCTGTTTTATGTGTGCTTTTGTGTGTTTGTGTTGAGCATTGAGGGATAGGAGGCCATGATATTGATAATGCTGCAGCTATCAATTAATCGTTAATCACGTTCTGCCAGATTAGCATGTCATCCGATAGACTCCAGACTGACTGGAGACAATAAATACATATAGTCAATAAAACAGAAAAGCATCATGGGAGAACAGGGAGATACATGAGGCAGTGTTGGAGGTTGACACATGTGCCAGAGTGCCAACATCACAAGCTCAATCATAAAACCAATTCGGGTTATAGCTTTACACTCTCTTGTCTTATCTGGATGTACTCAATTAAATAAGAGAGAAAAAAAAAAAGAAAGCATCGGTAGCTTTCAGAGGAGTGAAGAGAAGGAAAAAGAGAAATTATTAGGACTGAGGTCCAAGCTTTCCCTCGCTGTCAATTCACTAGCAGGAAATCGCTTGTTGTCCAGTAAAACATATAACACCTGTTATTCTTCTTGTTCCTCTTGTGCTTTTCCTTCTACCACTGAGCTATTTCCTCTATTGTCAAAGATACATACACATTCTAGTGGGTAATAGATGCAGGACTAATGCCTGGGCTGAGGAATAAAGATAGATGAGTAGGGACAGAGGGAGGAGAAGGAGAGGAAAGAAAGAGAGGAGTGAGTTATGAAGCGGTACCCAGGGGGTTAATTTCTCACAGGCAGTTTTCATACACACATGTGCACAATCACGCACAAACACACACACACACACACACACACACACACACACACACACACACACACACACACACACACACACACAC